>JAPKLW010000660.1:0-82928 GCA_026898455.1 Plectranthus barbatus
GTACAAGTTTTCAAAGAGTTCCATCTTTTCTTGAGGAGATATCATGGTTTGTACCGAACTCTTCATTGAAGCACTTATATAGTTGATTCGCGATCAATCCACAACCTCGATGCTCGAATGTATGCAACATACTTGTAGAACTCATTGAGACGATCGATTCGGTACAAGTTTTCAAAGAGTTCCATCTTTTGTTGAGGAGATATCATGGTTTGTACCGAACACTTCATTGAAGCACTTATAAAGTTGATTCCCGATCAATCCACAACTCCGATGCTTGAATGTGTACAACATACTTGTAGAACTCTTCGAGACGATCAATTCGGTACAAGTTTTCAAAGAGTTCCATCTTTTATTGAGCAGATATCGTGGTTTGTACCAAACTCTTTGTTGAAGTACTTATAAAGTTGATTCGTGATCAATCCACAACTCCGATGCTCAAATGTGTACAACATACTTGTAGAACTCATCGAGACGATCGATTCGGTACAAGTATTCAAAGAGTTCCATATTTTGCTGAGGAGATATTGTGGTTTGTACCGAACTCTTCATTGAAGCACTTATAAAGTTGATTCCCGTTCAATCCAAAACTCCGAAGCTCGAATGTGTGCAACATACTTGTAGATTTCATCGAGACGATCGATTTGGTACATGTTTTGAAAGAGTTCCATCTTTTGTTGAGGAGATATCGTGGTTTGTACCGAACTCTTCATTGAAGCACTTATAAAGTGGATTGATTCATTTCAGTGCATAAATCCTTACAATTCGCATCTTAGCAGGATTCAGATTCATAGATCTCTTGGTAGAATAATTATTCTATTTATGCATGAATCCCTGCAAAGTGTAACAAACATGATCAGTAGCTCCTGTATCCACTACCCACGAATGGGTAGAAACAGATGCTAAACATGTTTCCGTTACAAGTGCTAATGACATACCTTGTCCAACCCGCTTGGTCAGACAATCCTTCTTCCAGTGACCAGTTTTACCACAACGGAAACACTTGCCCTTCTTCCCCGGTGTCACAGTCTTCTTTTTCCCAGAACTTTTGCTTCCAAAGACTGTCTTCTTGAATTTCTATCCAATCACCCCTTTAGCACTTTTCGATGAAGCAGGGCGACTACCGGAAGAAACCAAGACTGCCTTTTTAGGTTGCATGACTGATTTAGCCGCCATGAGATCACTAAGTAACTCATTGAGAGTATACTCCCTTTTACTCATGACAACATTCAGCCTAAAGTTCTCAAAAGACTTCGGAAGTGAGTTGAGTATGATATCGACCTGGGCTTCCCCATCAATACCTCCTCCATGCAACGTCAGTTCATCCTAGAGATGAGTCATGGAAACAACGTGCTCCCTCACTGAGCTGCCATCAGTCATTTTACAACTCACGATTTCCCTCATGAGTTTAAATCTGACAGCTCTATCCGATTCCCCATAAGTAACTGTGAGACTATCCATAATCTCAGCTGCTTTGTCATAGTGCTGATGTTGTTGCTGGAGCACCTTAGACATGGTGGTCATCATGTAGCACTTGAATACATTATTAGACTTGACCCACTTATCATAGAGGTTCCGCTCCACATCAGTTGACTCAGCAGTAGGGACAGCTGGACACGGAGTGTTAAGAACATATTTATGTTCCTCTGCAACTAGGATATAATCCAAGTTGCGCTTCCATTCCAGGAAATTCGGACCAGTTAATTGATTTTGTGCCAAGATATTTATGATTAAAGTAAGTACATACATGCAGAACATTGAAACAAATATGCATTGTAACCTTTTGATAAACCAATACAATTGTTTCCCCCAATTGCCTAGGTGCATCTACTGCAAGCTCCTTTCGAAGACGTTTACAGCAGACCACCTAACCAGACTGCTCTTTGAAGTTCCAGTCTTTAATTTCAATCCATGCTAGGTATTCGTTGTCAAATAAAATTAATAATCGGAGATAAAACTAAGACCATGTTAAACCTATCTGAGCAGGGACATCATTCATGAGTTAGTACTCAGGCAACATCTAAGCATTTGACCACAATTCTAACTCCGGAAGTTAAAAGGACGATTTGTCATACGTACTAGACCCATGACACATGCCTCTTACAACCTTTGTTATCTCATTTAAAATAATCCTAGAGAACTTATGAACAGATAAAGTAAGCAGGCTACGGTCGTGTAGACGTCTACTCGCTTCACTGTCCACTTCTTGCATGTTTAAATGTTTTATTTAGAAATCTCATCTATTAGAACTTATGAAAAAATAAAGCAAGCAGGCTACGGTCGTGTAGACGTCTACTTACTTCACTGCCCACTTCTAATAAGAGACCGCATTGTGGAGGTCTTGTTGATTTTAATTAAAAAATCTTGCTTAGTCTTTTTCTTTCAAAAGGTTCTTATGCGCACAGATTATTTTATGATCCATAAATTATGTCACATCTAAAATTCCATCATATTTCGCAACATGATTCCGGAAAATAAATCACATAAAGCATGCTTTAAACAGTAAATAATAAAACAGTAACGTGCTTCCTTATTACCTACAACATGCTTTAAAAATAAATAATAAAAGCAGTAGCATGCTTTCCTATTATTTACTAGTGCGAACATAATATATCACCTCATACGAAAAAATAATTAAATAAACAAATAAATTTCTCGTGGCCCCTCAGATGCGATTACAAATTAAATCCTATCTATTTCAAGGCTTTAATAACAATACAGATCTTCAGAATTGGGCTCCCACTGAAAAACTACAAATCGGGCTGCATAGTGGGCCAGAACTAGGGTTTGGAAACCCAAGATGCAGCACCAGCCGCCACCCCCATAGTAGCCCGCCGACGCAGCCTGCCCGACGCCCGCACTCAGCCCCACCATCGCCGGCCGCCGCTGCAGAAGTTGTTGCCGGAGAGAGTTACGCAAGAAGCAGCGAACGCAGCAAAGCTGCACCGCTTCGCACCACCGCACGAAGCGCTGCCTCTGCGCTCAACCGCCAACCCCGTCACCGTCTTCGTCCACGGCGCCGTGGACATCCGCCTGCGACGTCCAAGCAATCGCAGCCACGCCCAACACCGCGCGCAGAGGGCTCGCGCTCTGGAAGGAAAGAGGTGCCGTCTGAATCGCGCGCAGAGCCTGCGAACAGGAATAGCTGCGGCAGAATCCTAGCCGCCGCCAGCCGCGTCCACCGCCTCTTGCGCTTCCACGCGTACCCTGCTGCTTGCCGGAGTTGCTGCAGTCCACCGGCGACCATAACAGCGTGAGGGAGAGAGGGCGCGGCCCAGCCACACAGCAGAACCAAGTTCTGCCGCGCCGCCGCCACCCGTCGCTGCCGCTGCCGCCGCCGTCACTGCTTATACGCTGAATCTGTTGTCGAGTTCTCCGTTCTCGTTCTTCATTTCTCTGAATCTCAATTTTATAGATTGAATGAAAAATACAAAAAAAAATCTAGATCTATTACAGATTTTTCCTATCAATCTAATCGCGGATTTTCTCGCGATTTAAAACAAAAAAAAAACAGAGAGGGGCCACGAGAACAAAAACCATCCACGACAATTTATAATCCATCCACGATAAATTAAATAACATGCATAAACTGTTTGTCAAATTTATTTTCCAACAGAGCCATAAAATTCAAACCTCGCTCTGATACCAATTGTAGGAACTGAGTCTACAATAGGCAACATGAATCGCCATTTATTAAAACTCTGGATTCGATTTATGGATATCAAAATAAATGTCATGACAAACAGTGAATGCCCTATGCATGCGCCTATTTAATTTAATTCGTAGATTCAAAGGAATACCTGAGACTCCAAGGACTGATCTACAGATCTGGATCGATGATGGCAATGAAGATGGTGCAGATCTGGATCTGGAATCAATCAAAACGATGGTGTTCCTACAGATCTGATCTTCTGATATGTTCCCTTGCTCGATCCGAAAATCTGGTTAGGATACGCTACCGGATCTACAGCCTCCCACTCTCTCACAATCTCTCTAGGGTTTCTGATTTGAAAATCAACTTATGTGGGAAAATGAGAGATTCATCTATTTATATTGATCTGAGAATGGGCTATTAGGGTTTAATAAACCCTAATGGGCTTTGAGCAGTGTTGGGGCAGACCAGGGATCAAATGCAAATAATAAAGTGGGCCTCCTATTAATTAATTTCATGTTCAACCCAGAACATAATTAATTAATAAACATTAATTCATGCCACTAGATAATTAATGCTGACCTACCCCTTTATTACCACGTTATTAGGAACGGGTTGCATTGACTTAGTTAATCCCCATATTTAATGTTTCAAACATTCATTAATTAATTCAGCGTATGACAATTAGCTGTAATTAATTAATCTCTTGTTATTCCTGAGTAGTACCACTCAACCCTTATCGCTTATGCTTGAATCAATGATTCAGCCTGCAGGACTTAGCATAACGAACCTCGTGAGCTTCCCAGGGAATGTCACCATCCTGAAACGGATATGGTTATCTAAAACCAGCCTGAGGAAACCCCACACAAGTTGCCGTCACCCAAGATGCAGATATACGAGTACATGTAAGACTCTCCACCATAGCAAGTCTAAATGACAGTCAACCCATGTGTGTCCCTCAGCTTTCAATAGACTTTAGATCCGACCAAGTTACTGAGATCTTTACTCATTCATATGTCAAGTAGAATGGTTCATCTCACTGTTGATCCTATTAATACATTGAGATGTACCGGTCACACAAAAAAGTCAAGATAAACCGCTTATGGACTTGTGTGTCGCAGCCTAAATCGACAGCCAAACCAGAAACTGTTTCAGCTGTGATAACTGTTTATATCTCGCTAGGTCGAACGATCTATACGATCTTCTGTGATCTCTCACACACCGTATGATCTCCCTATCGATGAGATAACTGGATGTGTTTGTTCGCATCATATGATTGTTAATTCAGACAGGAGTTATTTATTGCGATTCATTAATGATTACCAGTATATCAAACATAACGTTTCCCGATATACCAATCATAATGCTTTTATGTATACAATTCCAACACATGCTCTAGTTGAGCTCTCTTCTTTTCCTCACTTGTGTACTCCTCAAAAGGTTTTGGGACCATATCAGGTCTTGGGGGTCTTGGAGCCCTTGGTTCTCCTTCAGCAAGATCATGTCCTATAAAAGTGTTAGCTTTCATGATTTTAATAGGACCTCTTACCAATACATCCGCCATCTCAGGATGTATACTTTGAAGCTGTATGTGAGCAAGCTTCTTCCATGAAGTAAAGTTCTCTCTGTCGTACTTTCCAAGAGAATGGTTCAACATTCTTTTTGTTCCTTGAGTAGTTTCCTGAGCTAGATAGACAAAACAAGGATAAAAGTGCAAGGAAAAGATAGATCAGGTCTCAAAGCGACTGAGAAGCAGTCGGTTTTTCAACAACCTGGCTCTGATACCACTTGTTGGTCCTCAAATATCAGAGTCGTCGTGCTTAAATATAAACACAAAATGCAGTGGAATGATTTAAACGTCTCTTACACTTATCTTTGGTTAAGCAATATTTTAAGCTCAAGATATATTATAGATTCTTTTCAGATATACGCTAGCAACTCTGTTGCTAGGTTCAAAATCAGTTATGAACAGTTAGTAATAAAATAGAAAACGAACACAGAATTTTATAGTGGTTCGATCAAATAGATCTACGTCCACTCCTTAGCCGAAATGCTAAGATTTCCACTTGAACAGTCTTTTTTTGGTATTGATATGTACTTTCTGAGCTACTTCGGGAAAGTCTCGTCCTTTGTGTGTGCTTTTTGTCAGAACGGCAGTATAGCTTCAGCCTTTGACGTTCTGCTCTGCTAATAAATGCTTAAATGAAGAGTTCGGTACAAAGCACGATATCTTCAACAACAAACAATGGAACTCTTTGAAAAATTGTACCGAATCGATAGTCTCAGTGAGTTCTACAAGTATGTTTCAAACATTTGTGTATCGGAGTTGTGGATTGATTGGGAATCAACTTTATAAGTGCTTCAATGTGAAGGTATTTGTGCAGTGAATCACTTAATCCGTTAGTCGGGATTGTTAAATGGAATATCAAAAATAAATTTCTATGCCTATGATTATTTCTAACATGCTCTTCTTGATTATGCATAAAGGGTTTATGCGGAATACCTGGATTGTAGAAACCTGAAGAACGAGTGCGTAGAGATTTGATTCTCAATCCTTTTTCCCACGCACCAAGATTTATTCCTAACAGATTAAGGAATTAAATCTATGAAAATTAAACAATAATTTTTTAAAAACAAGAGGGAGAGAAGAAAGAAGATGATCCTCCTGATCTAATCTTCTGATCTATTTCCCAACTCCTATCCGAATATTTGGTGAAGATTCCCTTCGGATGAAGGGATTCGTGAACTGAACCACGAAGTCCGTTGGCCAAGGATCGTTAATTGGAATATCAAAATAAATTGCTATGCCTATGATTAATCCTAGCATGCTCCTATTGAAAATGCATAAGGGGGTTTTTGTGGAATACCTGGATTGCGAAACCCTGAAGAATGAGTGCGCGGAGATTCCTCTTGATCTTTCCCACGCACAAAGATTTAATTCCTAAGTGATTGAGGAAATAAATCTTCAGAAAATAAAACAGTTATTTTCGAAAATCAAGGAGAGAGATCTAGATTAGGATCACATCAAGCCATAGAGATCTAGATTCTCATCAAGCCATAGAGATCTAGATTCTTTAATGTTAGATAAAAGAATCGATCTCGACTTAGGTCCTTATCAATGTGCACCCCACACCAGCATACGAAGCCATCTAAGATAAGATGCTTATTATTGCGTATGTTGCAGCATAAGAGGATAGTTGCATTTGCAACACACGTTTGTTAATTCAGACAAGAGATGAACATACAACATTTATGATTCCCAGTATATTAACCAATCGACATTGTACATAATATACCAATTATAATGCTTTCAGTATATAAATCCATCAATCTCCCACTTATACTCAAAGCATTATAACTAATAGTTCGTCTCACCTTCCCATATACATTCACAAGGTCCCTCCATATCTCAACAGCAGTCCGGTACTTCTTGTACTTGAGCTTTAATTCTCTAGATAGATTGTTCATGATGAAAAATTAGGCAAAATCATCAGAAGCTTTCCATCTGTCATAGAAATCTCGCTCATAACCAGTACAGTTCCAATACTTGGGAGATAGAGGGTCCATGTAAAGTACATAAGCATGTATTGCAGTGCAAAGTATTTCCATGAAACAAAACTTCCACTCAGGAAAATTTGGACCACTTAAAGGGTTCGATGTTAAGTGGTTAATGATATGAGCAGTAGACATGTCTGGAAACAATAAATTAAAACCGAAATTTAAACATAGTCGCAAACATTTGAAACAATTAAATATTGAAACCTTATGATAAAAAAAATATAAATTTTTCCTCCAATTTGCCTAAGTATTACTATTTCAAGCCACACATGTGGACGTTTACAACAAAACACTTAACCAGACTGCATCTGTCAATTCCAGTCCTTTAATTCCAATCCATGCTCGGGTTCCTTAGACAAATGGAATTAATAATTGGAGACTAACTTAAGACCATATAATCCTACTGAGCAGGGACATCACAAATGAGTTATACTCTGGACAATATCTATGCTAGCTTACCACCAAAGCCAACCCTCCCATATAAGGATCTGCTAGGACACATCCTGATCCCTTATAATAAGGCTGTCTTATTTAATTAAATCCTTAGAGAACTGACGAAAACTCAATACGCACGCTACACATGTAGACGTTTACGCATGATCTCCCACTTCTCACATGAAATAAATGTTTGTTTTAAGAAATCCTATCTATTAGAACTTATGAATAATGAATTATGTAAGCTACACATGTAGAGGTCTTATTATCCATTTCCAACAAAGGATCGCTTTGTGGAGGTCTTATTGAATAATGAGCTTAGTAATTTTAAATTCATGAGGTTAAATTGCACAGATTATTTCATCTAACCATAATTATAACATTGCTAAAATTCTATCATGCAAGGCATGAATTCCGAATTTATCGTTATAATTAATTACAAAAAATAAATCACATAGCATGTTTAAATGTTGTAAATAAAAGAATTTAAATGTGCTCCTATTATCTATAACATGCTTATATGCTGCGCAATTAATGTAAACAAATATATCATGCGAAGACAAATAATAAAACAAATAAAAAATGTCCTCGTGGCCTCATGATACAAATTCAAGAAATAATCCTATCTATTAGAATTTGGAATTATTTCACAGATTTTCGATTGGGCTCCCACTACTTGGACTGTGATCTGACTTTAATTTCTGAAAAATGGGCCTCCAAGATTTGATCCATCAGAAAATTGGAAAATTGGGCTAGTTAACTGAGTCGCGAGTTCGTACACATATTGCAAGTCCGATAGCCCACGAGAACTTGGCCCGACGTCCCACCACCGGCGAACCACCGCCACCGACAACCCGCCACTGCTGCGAGGACTACTAGAATTGCGCAGCGGCCATGCATGCACGTCGCATGGCTGTAGCCCGTGATTCCGCCTCCTCCGGATTTCCGGCCGTCGAACGCTTCGCTTGTCGCCGCCCCAGATGCCACGACCGTTGCCCGAACCACCGGCCTCTTCTCTCTCACTGTCGACACCCGCATCTTGGTGGAATATCATGCAAGAGACGTGGTTCGAAGCCTGCACGAACCGCGTGCAAACCGTCTGCGCCAAGCTATGCCACCGGCCGCCCTCATCCTACGCCTTCCTAGCCCCGAGCCACTGCACTGCCGTCATTGACCGACGGAGGGAGGTAGAGCTGCCGTGATGCACGCGGGCTCGCGTAGGTGCCACGCGCGCAAGAAGCCTAGGGCTCTGTCGTGCTCACGCGCCCTCACGCGCTTTACCACCGCTGCCGGCCGCTGCTGCCTTCAACCTCCGTGCGTGCCGCCGGCGTGCGCTCCCTGCAGCCAAGCCTGAGAGGGCGGGGTGCTGCCCCTGCGCACGCGATCGTACGCGGCGAACCCTAGGGTTCCACCGCTGTGCGCCACTGCACGCGGCCGCCCCATGCCTCACCGGCTGCTGTGCTGCTTCGCCATCATCCTCGTAGCCTGCACAACCGCCGTGCAAAGCCCTTTTGCCGGCGCCATCGTGCGCCGCCGCACTTTATCGTGCGATCGTTCTTCGTGTTCTTCAATCTCCGTTTTACAGATTTAATTTAAAATTGAAAAATTACATAGAATAACATCCTAATACAAATTGGAATTTAAATCTAACCACGGATTTATCTCGTGGGTGAAAAACAAATCCTTGTAAAAGGGCGTATTAACCCGAGAACCACGAGGAACAAAAGCGCAATCATACAATCTAAAACCCATTCATGTATTGATTCATTAATAATTATCGTGCAAATAATCAGCAATATTATTTTCCTGACAGAGCCTATTAATCAACCTGGCTCTGATACCAATTGAAGGGATTTGTGAACTAAATCACTTAATCCATTAGCAAGGATTGTTAACGGGAATATCAAAAATAAATTGCTATGCCTAATATTGTTCCTAGCATGCTCCTATTGATTATGCATAAGGGGGTTTATGCGAAATACCTGGATTGTAGAAACCTGAAGAACGAGTGCGTAGAGATTTGATCCTTGATCCTTTTTCCCACGCACCAAGATTTATTCCTAACAGATTAAGGAATTAAATTTATGAAAATTAAACAATAATTTTCGAAAAAGAAGTGGGAGAGAAGAAAGAAGATGATCCTCCTGATCTGATCTTCTGATCTTTATCCCAACTCCAATTTGAATATCTGGTGAAGATTCCCTTCGGATTCCTTGACCGGTTGAGAAGTAGATTTTTCTCCTCGTTTCTCAAATCTAGTCGATCACTCAAAGCTCCCAAATCCTGGTTTGCTGAGTTGCAACTTATGATCTTTTGTAGTGTTGTGATCTGAGAACCTGAGGCATATTTATAGGAAAATACTGGACTTCTACTCGGCTTGAGTTTTCATGGGCCAGACCAAGGACCAGAATGCAAATAGAAAATAAGGTCTATCAATTAATTAATTCCCAAATTCAACCCAGAATATAATTAATTAATTAATATTGATTCATTCCACCAGAGAATCAATACTGTTCTACCTCTTTGCTGCCACGTTTTGAGGTACGGGTTGCATGGGCTCGGTATATCCCCACATTTAAGGTTACAGACATTCGTTAATTAATTTAAGCTCTGACAAGCCATTTAATTAATTAACATCTTATATTCCTGAGTCAATCCACTCAAAACTTTTCATTTATGCTTGAAACTTATTCAGCCTGCTGGACTTTAGCATAACGAACCTTTTGAGCTGCTCAGGTAATGTCACCATCCTATACTGGATGTGTTTACCTAGTTCCAGCACCAGACAGTCATACACAAACTGCTATCACCAAAGATACACATATACAAGCTCAACTAGAGCCTTTCACTGCACCTCAAAGTGATACACAACTTGTATATACTCCTGTAACTTCATATAGGCTTAAGATCTCAACAAGCCATAGAGATCTAGATTCTTTTAATGTTAGATAAAAGATTCGATCTCGACTTAGGTCCTCATCAATGTGTGCCCCACACCAGCATACCAAGCCATCCAAGATAAGATGCTTATTACTGCGTATGCTGCAGCCTACACCGACAGTTTATCCTGGAACTCTCTCAGCTGTGATTACTATTTATATCTTGCTAGGTCAAACAATCCATACGATCATCCGTGATCTACTACACACCATCTAATCTCCCTATCGACGAGATACGAGGATAATTGCATTTGCGACACATGTTTGTTAATTCAGACATGAGATGAACATACAATATTTATGATTAGTATATTAACCAATCGAACTTGTACATAATCTACCAATCATAATATTTTCAGTATATAAATCTATCAAAATAAAGAGTTAGGTACAAACCATGATATCTTCATCAACAAACAATAGAACTCTATGAAAACATGTACCGAATCAATCCTATCAATGATTTCTACAAGTATGTTGCACACATTCGAGCATCAAAGTTTTGGATTGATTGGGAATCAACTTTATATGTGCTTAAATGAAGAGTTCGGTACAATCTACTATATCTTCATCAACAAACAATTGAACTCATTGAAAACTTGTACCCAATCGATCCTCTTGAGAAGTTCTACAAGTATGTTGCACACATTCGAGCATCAGAGCTGTGGATTGATCGAGAATTAACTTTATAAGTGCTTAAATGAAGAGTTCGGTACAAACAATCATATTTTCAACAACAAACAATGGAATTCTTTGAAACCTTGTACCCAATTGATCATCTCATTGAGATCTAGAAGTATGTTGCACACATTCGAGCATCGAAGTTGTGGATTGATCGGGAATCAACTTTATAAGTGCTTAAATGAAGAATTAGGTACAAACCTCAATATCTTCATCAAAAAACGATGGAACTCTATGAAAACATGTAACGAATCAATCCTCTCAATGATTTCTACAAGTATGTTGCACACATTCGAGCATCAGAGTTTTAGATTGATTGGGACTCAACTTTATAAGTGTTTAAATGAAGAGTTCGGTACAGTCCACAATATCTTCATCAAAAAATGATTAACCTTTTTGAAAACTTGTACCCAATCAATACTCTTGAAGAGTTCTATAAGTATGTTGCACACATTCGAGCATCAGAGTTGTGGACTGATCGGGAATAAACTTTATAAGTGCTTAAATAAAGAGTTTGATACAAACCACAATATCTCCATCAACATACAATGGAAATCTTTGAAAAATTGTACCAAATCGATCGTCTCGATGAGTTCTACTAGTATGTTGCAGATATTCGTGCATCGTAGTTGTGGATTGATTGGGAATCAAGTTTATAAATGCTTAAATGAAGAGTTCGGTACAAACCATGATTTCATCAACAAACAATGGAACTCTTTGAAAACTTTTAAGTAATCAATCATCTTGTAGAGATCTAGAAGTAAGTTGCACACACTCGAGCATCGAAGTTGTGGATTTATAGGGAATACACTTATAAGTCCTTAAATGAAGAGTTCAGTATAAACCACATTATCTTCAACAACAAACGATTAAACTTCTTGAAAACTTGTACCAAATTAATCATCACGATGAGTTCTACAATTATGTTGCACACATTCGAGCATCTGAGTTGTGGATTGATCGAGAATCAACTTTATAAGGGCTTATATGAAGAGTTTGATGCAAACCATGATGTCTTCTTAAACAAACGATAGAACTTGTTGAAAACTTATGCCGAATTTATCTTCTTGATGAGTTCTACAAGAATGTTGCAAACATTCGTGCATTGGAATTGTGGATTGTTTGGGAATTAACTTTATCAGTGATGAAATAAAGAGTTCGGTACAAACCACGATATCTTCATTAATAAATGATGGAACTTATTGAAAACAAGTACCGAATCAATCCTCTTGATTAGTTCTACAACTACGATGCACAGATTCGAACATCAGAGTTGTGGATTGATCGGGAATCAAATTTATATGTGCTAAAATTAAGAGTTCGGTACAATTCACAAAATCTTCATCAACAAACAATGGAACTCTTTGAAAACTTGTACCAAATCGATCGTCTCGACGTGTTCTACTAGTAAGTTGCACACATTCGTGCATCGCAGTTGTGGATTGATTGGGAATCAATTTTATAAGTCCATAAAGGAAGAGTTCGGTACTAAACACGATATCTTCATCAACAAACGATGGAAATCCTTGAAGACATGTACTGAATTGATCATCTCGATGAGTTCTACAAGTACGTTGTATACATTCGAGCATCTCAGTTGTGGATTGATCGAGAATCAACTTTATAAGTGATGGAACTCTTTGAAAACTTGTACCGAATCGATCGTCTTAATGAGTTCTACAAGTATGTGGCACTCATTCAAGCATCGGAGTTGTGGATTAATTAGGAATCAACTTTATAAGTGCTTTGATGAAGAGTTCGGTACAAACAACGATATCTTCATCAACAAACAATGGAACTCTTTTTAAAATTGTACAGAATCGATTGTCTCAATGATTTCTTTATTTATGTTGCACACATTCGTGCAGCGGAGTTGTGGGTTGATCGGGAATCAACTTTATAAGTGCTTAAATGAATAGTTCGGTACAAACCACAATATCTTCATCAACAAACATTGGTAATCTTTGAAAAATTTTGCATAATCGATCGTCACGATGATTTCTATAACTGTGTTTCTCACATTCATGCATCGGAGTTGTGGATTGATCGGGGATTAACTTTATAAATGCATATATGAAGAGTTAGGTACAAACCACGATATCTTTATCAACAAAAGATGGAACTCTTTGAAAACTTAAACCCAATCGATCGTCTTAATGAGTTCTAAAAGTATGTTGCACACATTCGTGCATCAGAGTTGTGGATTGATCGGGAATCAACTTTTGAAGTTCTTAAAAGAAGAGTTCAATACAAATTGTTGGGAAAATTTTCCTAGATTTATGTTGTAAATCTCCCTTTTAGATCAAATTGTAAAGGTTTTGTTGAATCAAAGCCTCAGTTAGTTTGGTCGATCATTGCTGAAGTCTAGATAGTCTAGCAACTCATATGTAATGTCCTGTTTAGGAAATATTTCTAGTTGTAATGGATTAGAAGTACTTGCGGATGATTGCTGAAGGATTCAGCAAGTGAAACGAAGACTTCGTAAATTCTGGATGCTAGTAACGTTCTCAGCAGTCAAGCAGATTGTGAGAGAAGTCAGCTGACAGAAATGACTGCTAGGAAGATAGCAGACAAGTGCTGAGAAGAAATGACTGCTAGGAGTGCTTACTTAGCAGTCAGAAGAAAAGATATAACAAAATGCTGAAGGAGTTAGCATTCACTATTTACTCGGAAGATTGCTAGAAGTAAAGCAATAAGGAATCAAGACCCAAGTGCTGAACAAGCTACTGCTAAGGAGTTAGCAGATTGGATACAAAGCAGATTGCTAGAAGAGTTCAAAAGTAAAAAGGTCGAAGTACTTAGCAAAGTGCTCCCAGCATTCTCCGAGAGAATGCTAAGCAAGGTGATATTCAGCAAACTCTTGCTAAGACTACCGTTCTGATAGAAGGTACAACCAAGGACAAATAGCATTCCCGAAGTAGGTAAAAAGGCACTGTACCACGCCGGGAAGGTCGAAAAAGAAGATGACTCTTTTGGACAAAGTGAAAGTTGTGTCTAACGGGTCTGGAGATTCAAAATTTGAATACCCTAACGACTACTCTGAGATTCTACTACGAAAACAAAAACTTCAACTACATTCGCAAAGGCAATTATTGAGAGATACCTCTGACAAGCGAAGTAAAGTGAGAAAGTAGTCGGTTGAGAGCTCATTAAAGAGACAAGAAGATTCTCAAAGATCTCAACAGCAAGCGTCAAACATTGAATATCTGACATTGCATTCAACAGGATTCCTTGACTTTATTCAAGGATCAATCATTAGGATAACTTCCATCCTAGGAAGCATCCAGCAGTCACATCTCTGAAAAGAGATTGACTACGATGGGCTGTTGCCAAAACCCCCAGGAGAGTTCAGGAAGGTACTATAATAGCATCCATAGTAACAAGGTTAAGTTTTACGAAGGTGCGCCCTTGACTTAGCCGCAGCTGCCAACCAAAAGATCTATGTAACGGATGATAGCTTTGTAGTGGCTGGCTCGAAAGCTCACCACCTGCTACAGGCGATTCCTTGTACTTGAATATATCTTTTTAGTGAATTCTAACTGTTCGACTAAGGAGTGGACGTAGATCTTTAAGGATCGAACCACTATAAACCTTGTGTTCTTGTTACTGTTTTATTGTTTCTGCTTGTTGATTTAAAACATAGCAACCTCAAGTATCTAGAGTGTATCTGAAACAAACGTAACACCTACCTTGAGCTAAATATTTGAAGAAGAAACTAAGTGCAAGATACTTAAACATTTTGCTGCATTTGTTAAGTTAGTCTTCTGCTACTTTAACAACGAATCTAAATAAGGACTAACAAGTGGTATCAGAGGAGGAGGTCGTAAGACTTACTGCTTCTGAGTCGCTTTTGACCAGATCTATATTTTCCTTGCACTGTTTTTGTTGTTTAGCTCAGGAACACTAAACCTTTCCAAGATGAATCATACTCTTCCCAAGTATAACAAGGAGAAATTCAACTCATGGTAGAAGATGTCCACCATCCAGCTTCAAAGTATACATCCGGAGATGGTGGATGTTCTCTCTAAGGGGCCCATTAGGATAATGAAGCCTAATATCTTCATCGGTCCAGTTGCTGAGGGGCAACAAAGACCACCTCCAATGGTTGAGAAGACTTTCGATGAATGGACGGTTGAGGATAAGAAAAGAGCTGAGCTAGAGTATCTAGCAAAGAAGCTCATACTAGATTGTCTACCCCCGTTGATAGCAGACAAAGCTCTAGACTTCGACACAGCTAAGGAGATGTGGGACTTTGTGTGCGCATCTTCTCAAGAGACAGACCAAATGAAGAGAAATAAACTCTAGGTAGCTGTTGATAAATATGAGTCTTTCTCAATGCTTTCAGGTGAATCCATTGAAGCGATGGAAGAAAGATTCAATACCATCGTTGGAGAGCTCCTGAACTTGGAAAAGACTTATGAAAATGGGGAAATAAATAAGAAGATCATTTACAAACTCTTTCCAAAGAGTGATTGGTTTGTGAAGATGACAAGTCTGAGTGAGAAAGACCTCAGCAAAATGTCTACATCTGAGGTATTCACTCAACTTAAAGCTCACGAGTTTATAATACAACAATCCAAAAAGAACGAAGCAGTCGTGGTTTAAACTTCGTCAACAAACACTATACCCCCGGAAGACTTAACATTCTTTATTAAAAAAGATGCTGGAAGATGGAAACTAAGGAAGCCCTTCCACAATAATGAAAGATCTGCACCATCTTCACATGAAAAGGAGGTTGCTTCAACCTCAAGCTCACAGCATGTAGATCTCAAGATTAGTGAGCTCGAAGAGCAGATGAGAAAGCTTCAAAAGCTCATGCTGGAAGCAAAAACTGAGAAGGAAGCCAAAGAGGCCAAGCTCACATCATCCTCTCACCCAGCTGAAAGAAAACCTAAGACGTGTTTCGAATGCAATTCACCAGATCATCTAAAGCATGAGTGTCCTATGATGAGCAAAGAGGAAAGAGAGTGCCTCAAGCAAAGGTTTGAGAGGAGAGCTGTCAAAGCGGTCACCTAAGCACTGCTGACCAGGACAGAGGTGCCCGACATTCCTGACAATGAAGAGGAGTATTACTCTTCAGTAGAGGATGACGAGGAAGACATGCTGGTCCTATTGGCAGATATCATTGACCATCAGGAAGCTGAAGCTGAACAGAATACTGAGTCGGCTCTAGTAGTCGATGATCAAGAGGTAAATTCTATTCGCATTTCTAGTTCAACAATCATGTATCAATCGAAGGATTCTACTCCTTTAGATTCCGAGGATGATTATCTCACCATGCTTTCATTAGAATTTTAAAAAATGTACGATATAAAAAAAGATATTGTTGGAGAAAATACCTCACTGAAACTCAAAGTTACATCCCTGACCGAGGAAGTCGAAAGACTAAGGTCTGAGAGTGAGGAACTTTTGAAACTCAAGGCTGATTACTCCAAACTTGTTGAAAATTTTCAAAATATTGAAAAGGAGAATCTAGCTTTGAAAAATAAACCTAAGGAGGATTGCATTTGTGCTTACACATCCAGCAAGGAAGTTCTAAGTGTCATTGTTTGCAAATAGAGAAAACATTCTGATAAATCTGGATTGGGTCTTGGTTGTGTTAAAGCGTAGGAAAATCCTCTAAGGAAGTTTTGAGTAGAAATGCCGAATTTTCTATGCAAAAATATATTTCATTTGTTTATGCTGGAAAATTCAATGTTGAAAAAGGTAAGGAAAAGGCAATTGCTGATTCATCAACTACTACCCAGAAAGATTGGCGTAAGCAGCATAAATGTCCTAGATCTCAACAGAGTACCCAGAGAATGCCTGCTAAGCATGCATCTGCTGGATCTCAGCAGAGTACCCGAAGAATGCCTGCTAGGCCACACTCAGCAGTGTCTAGGATGAATGTTGAGCATTGTGCATCCAATGCTAGGATAGCAAATCCTTCATTCAATAGGGGCAAGCAGGTTGCATACCATGTTGTAAGACCACAGTATCCTAAGTTCACACCACAGAGGAGGAACACCTATGTGAGGCCTGAGTCCAATCGTTTTCCTTTTAAAAGGACTATGAGGCTAAGCACACTACTCCACCTTGTTCGAATTATGCAAAATTTGCTTATCCAACTAAAGTCGAGAAGGGTGCTAAGAGTGATGTCAAGACGAAAATCTTGAAAATCACCAAGATGTGGGTTCCAAAAGGAACCATGATCCATGCTAATCCTGTAGGACCCGATGCTAAGCGGGTACGTAAACAAAATTGTTGATTTTTAAAGGAAAACTGTTGGTCCCAGATCATAGTCATCGTGGTGAATTGAAAACAACCAACACACACGAATACAACGGAAGATTATGTATTAGCTTGCACTTAAGTTCTTATAAAAATGTTTAGCTCAAGGTAGAAGTTTGGGTTTCTTACAGGTATATGCTCTAGCAATTATCGTTGTTAAGTTTCAAATCACAATGCACTAACAGTAAGTAATAAAACAGTAATGTACACAAGATTTATTGTGGTTCGATCTAATAGATCTACGTCCACTCCTCAGCCGTATTGCAGAGAATTTCACTAAAAAGATATATGAAATAAGTGGATTCGCCGATCACTTATTGCAGGCGGTGAACTTTTGAGCCAGCCACTACAAAGCTATCCTCCGTTACTTCACTCTTTCCAGTTTGCAGCTTCCTTCAAGTCAAGGGTGGCACCTTCTTAAAACTTGTCCTTCGCTGCTATGGAGGTTTTATAGTTCTCTCCAAACTTGTCTGGCTTTGGCAATAGCCCGTCGAAGTCAATCTGTTTTCAGAGATCTGATTGCTTGATGCTTCCTAGGATGGAAGGTATCCCAATGATTGAATTCTTGAACTAAGTCAAGGAATCTCTTCAATGTAGTGTCTGATCTTCAAGTGGGGGACAATACAGTTGTTGAGAGCTTTGAATGCTTTAAGTCTCGTGCTCTCAACTTACTACTTTCTCACTTTTCACTTGTCAAAGGAATTTCAATAATTGCCTTAGCGAATATGGTTTGAGTGTTTGTAAAAGCAGTGGTTAAGTAGTAGTCGTCTCTCTTGTTTGAAATTTGTCTTTTATACTTGGAGATTCAACCTTTGAATCTCTATACCCGTTAGACACAATGGCTTCTTTGTCCAAACGGAGTTTGACTTTATCCGTCCTTTCCGGCGTCGTACAGTACTTTCCGACCTACTTCGGGAGCGCTTTTGTCCTTTGCTTGTACTTTTTTCAGAACGGTAGTATTAGCGATCGTTGCTAGATATAATCCTTACCTAGCATTTTCAGAGAATGCTGGAACGATCTGCTAAACCTGTTGATTGCTACGCTCTTCTAGCAATCTGTTGTCTCCTTCAGTAGATGCGTACTTCAGCATTTAGGTCTTGATTGTTGATTGCTATTACTTAGCAAGCTGCTTGTATGCTAGTGAATGCTATCTCCTTTAGCATTTTGCTACCTTTGCTTCTGACTGCAAAGTAAGACTCCTAGCAGTCTCTTCCTTAGCATATGATTGCTAACGCCTTAGCAATGAATCTTCTTAGCACTTGACCACTAACATCTGTAGCAGTCATTCTCGTCTGCTGATGTCTCAAGCAGCTACTATCTGCTGAGAACTCTTCTAGCATCCCGAAGTATCTTGAATTGATTTCTTCGTTCCATTTCCTAAATCCTTCAGCAATCTTCTCATACACTTCCTAATTTATTACAACTCGATATTTTTCCTAAACAATACATTACATAAGAGTTGGTAGACTATGCTAGAATTCAACAATGATCGACCAATCTACTAAGGCTTTGATTCTACAAAACCTTTTACAATTTTGATCTAAGGGAGGAATTCGCGAATAATTCCCAACAATTTCCCCCTTTTTGGTGCGATCATATCTAACTATCACTAGCTGAATCTAAGAGGAAAAATATCTGAGTTTACAAGTATTCAAATCTAGCAATCTAACTCAGAGTTTTTCCAACTTAGTTCTAGCAGGATTGATTTTAATGAAATTTCCCCTCAACAAGTTCTAGGAAATATTTCTCGATTAAAAACATAAGTAAATGTTGCAAGGAATATGCTAGGAATTCTAGCACCCAAGTAAATCGACAAGCATTCACAATCGATCCGAAGACAAACAATCTCAGCATCCACATGCATTTTTGTTAAATACACAGATAGTGTATATCAACTAAGACATGCACAAAAAATCAGAAGTGGACAATGACAAATTATCTTAGTCTGATCCAGTTTCATTCCCTATGAGTGATCGTTACAAGTACAATGAAACTAGAAAAGATCAAATAGAAATGTTACATAAGGTTTGCTAAGATAAGAAATTTAAGAATCAGGAGCAAGCTTCTTCCCTTTGTCATACTCATCAAAATTGTTTATTGTCAGCTGCATGAACTTCTCGAGATAGGCCTTGCTAGATTCCCTCTCCTTGACTTTTCTTTCCAGCTGTATAGCAACCTTTTCGTTATCCATTTCCAGCATTTTGATCTTAAGCTCCATCTCTTTCTTCTTCAGATCTTCTAGAGCAAGTCTGCGCTCTTTCTTAGCCGCAGCAAGTGCCTCTTCTTCTTTCTTGCTCTGCTCTGCTTCAGCAAGTCTCCTTTCTTCCCCCTCTTTGAGAGCAGCCAAAAAGGTGGAGAAAAAGGAGTTTACAATTTGCACCATCTGCTGCTAGGACTCAGCAACTTCATCCTTCATTATATCCATGTCGGTCTTTACTTTAGAAACATATACTTTAACCTCAGCAACTACTTCTCGAACCTCGGATACTTCACTCCTCACTTCTTCAACTTCCCTCCTTATTCTAGCCGCTTCCTCTGCCAGTCGTTCATTTATTATAGATAGGGCATTTTGCACAAAAAATTGACCAGCAGAATTCACGAAAGAATGAAAGTCATGAGAACTTACTCAAGTAGCATCGAATGAGGAAGTTGTAGCTATCACAAGTTCCCGACTTCCAGTAGTGGCATCTTCATCCATCACAACATGTTTATCACCATAGGCATCTAAGTAGATAGATTCTTCTTCAACTAAGCGCTATGCTGCCTCCATGACTTTGATAATCTCTCCTTGAGCATCTGAGTAGCGAGCTTCTTCAGCAAATGAAAAACATGGTTGCGCTCTTAGCTTGAGCAATTTCAGATTGGGCATCAAAGTAGCAAGCCTCCTCATCTATTATTCGCTTTCCAGCCTCCATGATCTGAATGGTCTCAGCAATCTTAGCCTCCTCTGCTTGAGCCTCTTGTATTACATCAAGGATGTCAAGTTCTAGGAATAGGACAAGCCTTTTGTCTTTAGCACTCAGCTTTGCTTCCTCACACTCAGCAGCAATAGCAGCCAGCCTGGCCATTAGCCTTTTCCTTCTTTATGGCTTCGTACTCTGCTTGCCTCCTTTGATATTCAGCATCTGCTCGGCCTTGGCGCTTTGATAGCTCAATCCTGTCATCAGAGTACGCATCTGGAGAGAATGTAGACTTTGGCAATGATGTTGATGTGTTGAACAACCTATGAGAATGAATTGCTTCCAACCTTGCCATCACTTGTTTATCAGAAAATTGTTTGGACCCTGGCAGTTGTTCTATCCAGTCATTGGCCCACTTTTCTTCTTGTATCCAAAAATTCAGACCTTTCGTTGTGATCACCAACATCCTTTCCTTGAAGCAGAGCTGGTGCATCATATAATCAAACTTTTTCCATCTCTTCAATTCTTCACCCAATGACTTACCTTCGGGTGTGCTCTCATAAAGCTTAACATAGAAGATGTTGGTTATGTCTCTTTCAACTTCTGCCAACACAAACTCCTCTATCTCCAAGAGCATGGAAAGAAGGTGTGAATTTACCTTCTCCTCTAGGAAGACAGGTGCACACCATTGAGCTATCCTTCGCAAGGTTAATCGATGCCCTGGAAATCTTTTAAATGGTACGCAAAGTAGCTCGTTGTTGTTGGTGGGGTTCTTCCTCAGAAATCGAGCATCATACACATCATCTGATTCTCCATCGGAATCGGAGTCAGAAAAGCATGAGGCTAAGAATGCTTGATCATGTTCAAGGAACTCTTCATTCCTTGCCTCAACAGGAACCTCCATGCTAGGCCTTGCCTTAGCAGTTGCCTCTTCAACTCCATTAGATGTGCTAGAATCGGGTGCAACATTCCGTCTCGAGCCAGAAGCTTCATTGAATACAACTTTCTCATCACTACTGTCTTTTCCTTGCTCAACAGTTGGTTCCTTTATTAACACTCCTCCTTGTGGGCGGTCTGGAGCATCAAAATCTCCGATTTCCATTAGCCTCTCGAACCAATTTCCATTAGCCTCTCGAAGTCTTGATCGGTCATAGCCTCCTGCTCAATGACTATTTCTTCTGCTATTACTGGTGTGGGAATGGGAACCTCAGGTACCAGCTTCTCCTTCCCTTTCTTAGTAGCAGCAGTTGCTTGCCTCCTGGCGTCTTCAGCAGCTCGTGCAACTAATGAAACAGCTTCCTTGGCTGTTTGCTGATCAGCAGCCTTCTTGGCAGCACGCTCCTCAATAGCCTTCTTAACCTATTCAAAATTCTGATCTCGTGCTTCAGAGGTCATTCGTTCCATCTCCTTCTCATGCTTCTTTTTCTCTTGCTCCTTCTTCTCGGCCTTCCTTTTCAAATTCGACTTCCTTACAGCTCGCACTCTCTCTTCAAAAGGTTTAGAGGATAAAGGAGCATCCTGCACTTGCTTCTAAGCAGTCTCTTTCTCTGCTACTTCTTTCTCTGCCTTCTCTTTCTCAGCAGACTTGACGAGCCTTCTGCGTGTCCTCTTCTTTTCAGGTGAGGCCACATCTGTGTGCTTCCTCTTGGGTATAGCAACCGCAAGATGACCTCAGGCTTGTGTCGGTTGCTCAGGCTGCCTCTTGGCAAAAATTTCCTCAATTTGTTCAGCAGGGAGATTGCCCAGCTTCTCGATCTCATCTAGATCCCGGAAGTACTTCTCCGTCTCATCCGCTTTCTTGGCCGCTGCTATCTCCTCTGGAGTCATAGCAATCGCTTGCTCCAATCTCTGGAATGCTAACTTGCCTGGATGGGGTTCTTCTGGAGAGGTAGGGATCTTCTTGTCAACATTGGACATACCCTTCAGAATGATCGGTCAGGTAGAATGGGTAGGAGTGGGTGCTTTCTTCGTCATCGGAATGAAATCTGTCTGAAGAAGCTTCTCGCCTCTATCAAGCCTCTTCTTGTGAAAGAACATCTCGATAAATTTGATGATTTTCAATCCAAAATTCACATAGGATGTGAATACTCCTTCCTCCTTGAACTTCACATTCTTCTTGGCATGCTCCAACCATCACCCATAGAAGATTTTGGCCCAATTACCTTCCGCTTTATCCACCAACGCCATCATTACTGCATACTTCTTAGCAGACAGTTCAGAGTATGAACCAGCATCACACTGGAACATTTTTATTACCAGGTCAGCAAGAGTCTTGTACTCATCCTTGAATTGGTTGATAGGAGTAGCAATCTTGAAAGTGATCGGCTTTCCCTTCTAATCTTTTACCAATTCGGGTTTCTTCCAAGCTTTCCATCTCTTCTCCATTTCGTCTAGATCATTGAACTTGTAAGTAGCAACACGCTCACCTTTGTTGGATAGCTAAAACTTAGCATCAAGAATATCAGCATTCACCTCCAAGATTGTGCCAAAAATCGAAATCTTGAAGGACTTCTAGGTGGCCTCATCTACTACGGCTCGCGCGTAAAACTCATAAACCATGTTGGGGTGGAACCACAATGGTTCTGCTGACAAGTAGCGCAGGACCCCTGCCTTCGCTAGGGCTTCCATTATCCATTCTGGAAATTGAAGTGCAGCGAGAGGAGTGCATAGAATGCGGTCTTTCATAATTTGCGCAGCGCTTCTCTGATTGTTGGATAAGCCTGACTATTCCTTCTTCCTGGCTAGGGTCACCAGTTGACCATATGGGATGTCATCTTCTATGTCTTCTTTCTTGACAATCCCTGTATATTCCGGTGCCCACCGCTCGTGTAGGGTCACGTCTTGGGTAAGGGAATGGATGGGGATTCTGGATTCCGTAGAGAAATCAGATGTATCGGTGTGTGTATGGGATTAAAAGTGTTGAGGAGATTCAAGATTAGCAAATATATTGAAGGATTTTCTAAGTTGGGAGAATTTGGGGGTGTTTGGAAGACATAGAAATTCTAGGGATTCAAATACTCAGAGTGTAGAAGGTTCAAATGTTGAACAAATTAAGTGAGATGTTTATACCTTCTGAGTAATGATTTGACGGTTGGGGAAACGTCTTTTCAAATTCAATCAACGATTCAGGGTTGGCGAGACCTTTCGTTTGGTAGCCCACGCCCCTATGAACTTTAGTGCTGATGATGTGTCGCCTCTTGGTTTGATGCAGCCAGTCGCACACGTGAAATGCTGCAAGTCAGACACATCATTTCAAATTCAAAAACTTCCGGCTTTGACTTCCGGAGACTGCTGAGAGTTTGGACTAAGCAACCTGCAAGTATTGGAAATCCTTAGCACTCAAATAGTCTGCTTGGATTCAGCATCCGGATCCTAGCATCAAAATAATCTAGCATCCAAAAATCTCAACATAGCATTCTCATATTGTCTACTAAGAGCTTGGACTCAGCAAACATTCCTTAGAAACCATCTATACTGAAGGGATTCGTGAACTGAAACACGAAGCCCGTTTACCAAGGATCGTTAATTGGAATATCAAAAATAAATTGCTATGCCTACGATTAATCCTAGCATGCTCCTATTGAATATGCATAAGGGGGTTTATGCGGAATACCTGGATTGCAAAACCATAAAGAACGAGTGCGCGGAGATTCCTCTTGATCCTTCCCACGCACAAAGATTTAATTTCTAACAGATTGAGGAAATTAAATCTTAAGAAAATAAATAATTATTTTCGAAAACAAGGAGAGAGAGAAGAAATAAAATCCTCCTCATCTGATCTTCTGATCTATATCCCAACTCAATCTGAATATCTGGTGAAGATTCCCTTCAGATTCCTAGCCCGGTTCTGAAGCAGTATTTCATCCTCGTTTCTCAGATCTAGTCGATCACCATAGCTCCCAAAACCTGGTTTGCGGTGTGCAACTTATGATCTTGTGGTGTGTTCAGATCTGAGGAATTGAGGCTTATTTATAGGAAAATACTGGACTTTTATTGGGCTTGAGTTTCATGGGCAAGACTAGGGACCAGAATGCAAATAGCAAATGAGGCGTATCAATTAATTAATTCCAATATTCAACCCAGAATATAATTAATTAATTAATATTGATTCATTCCACCAGAGAATCAATACTGTCCTACCTATTTGCTACCACGTTTTGAGGTACGGGTTGCATGGGCTCGGTATATCCCCACATTTAAGGTTACAGACATTCGTTAATTAACATAAGCTCTGACAAGCTATTTAATTAATTAACATCTTATATTCCTGAGTCAATCCACTCAAACCTTTTCACTTATGCTTGAACTTAATCAGCCTGCAGGACTTTAGCATAACGAACCTTTTGAGCTGCTCAGGGAATGTCACCATCCTATACTTGATGTGGATACCTAGTTCCAGTACCAGACAGTCATACACAAACTTCTATTACCCAAGATACAGATATACAAGCTCAACTAGAGCCTTTCAATGGTTGTAATACACAATCTGCATATATTTTTGTACCTTGATATAGGCTTAGGATCTCATCAAGCCATAGATATCTAGATTTTTTAAATGTCAGATAAAAGAATCGATCTCGACTTAGGTCCTTTTCAATGTGTTCCCCACACCAGCATACCAAGCCATCCAAGATAAGATGCTTATTACTGCGTATGCTGCAGCCTACACCGACGGTTTATCCTGGAACTATCTCAGCTGTGATAACCATTTATATCTCGCAAGGTCAAGTGATCCATACAATCTTTCATGATCTTATACACACTGTATGATCTCCCTATCGACGAGATAATAGTATAATTGCATTTGCGGCACATGTTTGTTAATTCAGACATGAGATGAATACAACATTTATGATTCCCAGTATTTTAACCAATCGACCTTGTACATAATATACCAATCATAATGCTTTCAGTATATAAATCCATCAATCTCCCACTTATAATCAAGGAATTATACAGGTGTTTTCTAGAGTATAACGCGTCTAAACTAATCTAGCTATTACATCAAACATTCTATGTGGATAGCTTTGCCCTCAGCCCAAGGTTACATACATGCATCTCGTAGACCTTCTGAGGCAGAGCCTTTGTGAATGGATCCGCTAGATTATTTCTTGTATCAATCTTCTCTACTAGCACATCACCCCTTGCTACGATTTCTCATATAATATGATACTTCCTTTCAATGTGTTTTGTTGCTCTGTGAGTTTGTGGTTCCTTTGAATTAGCCACAGCTCCCGAATTATCACAATATATTGTGATGGTCTTGGGCAGCTGAGGAATCACGTCCAACTCCAGAAGGAAGTTTTGAAACCATACTGCTTCTTTTGAAGCTTCAGAAGCTGCCACATATTCTGCTTCCATGGTGGAGTCCGCAATGCATTTCTGCTTTGCACTCCTCCATAATATGGCCCCACCTCCCAATGTAAATACATAGCCAGAGGTGGACTTCTTTTCGTCTCGGTCTGCCTGGAAATCCGAATCAGTATAACCCTCAAGGTTAGACTGGTATCTCGCTACTATGCCTACAGCAAAGTAGATATCTGGCCTCGTACATAGCATTGCATACAGGAGGCTCCCCACGGCCGATGCATACGGCACATTCCTCATTTCATCTTTCTTCCTTTGTGTCACTGGACACTGATCCTTGGAAAGATATATGCCATGTCTGAAGGGTAACAGACCTTTCTTGGCTGTTTGCATGCTGAAACGGGCAATCAGAGTATCCACATATGATCTTTGAGACAAGGTCAGCATCCTCTTATTGCGCTCCCGCAATACTTTTACCCCTAGGATGTATCCTGCCTCCCCAAGGTCCTTCATATGAAAATGCTCGGATAATCAACCCTTTATGCCCCACAATACTTCCACATTGTCGCCAAATAGGAGAATATGTTGGGATTATATAATGAAAGCATATATGATTAAGTGTTTTGTTCACTGGTCTTCATTTATGTTGCCGCAACAATACTCGCTGTCTGATAGAACAAACATACAATGAACAATAATATCCTATTATCTCGCCTATAGGGATGATCATATGGTGTGTAGGAAATCATAGAGGATCATATGAATCATTTGACCTAGCGAGATATAAACAGTATCACAGCTGAGACGGTCCCTGGATAGGCTGTCGGTCTAAGCTACGGCACATCGGTTCATAAGTGGGCTTATCCTAGCTACTTGATGTGTCGGTATATAGTTATGTATTGATGGGATCAACAGTGGGATGTGCCATTCTCATTGACATATGAATGAGCCAGATCCCTAACATACTTCCTATGATCTTAAACCTAACTGAAGGATAAGGGGCACACACAGATTGACCGCACTTTGATTTACCATGGTGGCGAGTCTTACATGTACTCTTATACCCGTATTTTGGGTGTTGGCAATTTGTGTGTGGCCTGCTTAGTCTGGACGTTTAGGTAAGCATATCCGTTTCAGGATGGTGACATTCCATGAGGAGCTTACAAGGTTCATTATGTTAAACCCTGCAGGTTGAATTATTTAATTCAGGCATGAGTGAAAAAGGGTGAGTGGCATTACTGAGGAAATAAGAGATTAATTAATTGTGGCTGATTGTCATAAGCCAAATTAATTAATAAATGTCTAAAACCTTAAATATGTGGATCATGTTAGTTTGGTGCAACCCGTTCCGAATAACGTGGTAATAAAGGGGCAAGTCAGCATTGTTACCGTGGTGAAGGTTAAAACAATGTTTTTTAATTAATTATGTTCTGGGTTGAACAATGAAGAATTAATTAATAAAGAGGGCCCACTTTATTATTTGCATCTGATCCCTGGTCTTGCCCATTAATTGCTCACAGCCTATTAGGGTTAGGGTTTCTCAAAACCCTCACACTATATATAGGCCTTCTCTCTATCAGATCATTAAGTTGTGAAAACTAGGGTTTTTCAGTACAATTGAGAGAGAGTGGCGGCGGCTATCTGAGGGAGAAACTTGATCGATTTCTCCGAATCTCGGATTCAACTTGGTAGATAATCCTCACCAGATTTCCAAGGAGCAAGGGAACAGATCGGAAGATCAGATCTGTAGGAACCACTGTCCATCGCCGGCGTTCTATCTCAGATCTAAGGCTATTTCATCGTTGTTGTCTCTGATCTAGATCTGTAGATCAAACGGTGAAATCAGGTATTCTCTAATCCATCCTCTGCAATTAATTTTGTAGGAGCATGCATAGGTTCGCATGGTTTATTTAATTAAAATTTATTCCTGGTATCCTAAGAACGATCATTGGCAAGAAATTCATAATGGCAACTTGTGTTGTCCATCATAGACTCAAACACTACAATTGGTATCAGAGCGAGGTTTATGTTCTTAGGCTCTATCTTGGATAAATTGAAATTAAATAAATATGTATGTTCATGGATGGATTAAAATTTTCGTGGATGTTTTTTGTTCTCGTGGCCCTCTCGTTTTTGGATCTGTTTTTCACCACGAGAAAATCTGTGGTTAGATTTGATAGGCAAAAATTGTAATAGATTGTAGATCTGTAATTTTTGTATTATTCAAATCTGTAAAATTAGAAAAATTGAGATCCGGAGGAAGAACGAGAAACGAAAAACAAAGAACGAAGAGGCGACATGAAATTAGGGTTCGGCCACCCCTTCACCACCAGATCTCAGCCGCCGCCGGCGGCGACCTTCACAGCGGCGGTCGGCCATGGGTGGCGGCGGCAGGGTTCTTACCTATGGCTGGGCCGTGGCTTAACGCACGCAGCTGCTGCTGCTAGCGTTTGTGGCAAGCATGGCGGAGAGGTGACGCGCGTTCGGCCGGTAAGCTTCTAGATTTGGTCGGGAAGTGGCAGACGGTGCTGCAGTGGGTGCCGGCTGCGAGGATTCCTTCCTCGCGGCTGGGCCGCGCCCTAGTGGTCTTCGCGTTCTCCTTCTCTGTCAACGATGCAGGCGGCGCAGAAGAGGCTGCGCGACGCCGGTGTGTCGCGGTGGAGGGGTTGCAGGATGTAGCTGGTGTCGCGAGCGGAAAAGGCGACGGCTGCTGCTGCCTCGCGAGTCTCTCGCGACGCTGTTGGCTGCGGCGGGTGGTGGTTCGTGCTGGGGACTATCATGGCGGTGGCTGGCGCGAGTTCCAGCCACAAGAAGCGGCCGAACGTGGCGGTGGCGACGGTCTGTGCGGTTCCCGGTGAGTGGGCGGCCGCAGGCCGCGGCCGGACATGCTGGCGGCGCTGGCGAAGTGGTTGGCGGCTAGAGTTTTCCTGGCTGCTAGGGTTTCTGAAACCCTAGTGTTGCAACCCGGGCCTGAAATTAGGCCTCACAGCCCGGAGACGGCCCGCAATCCCGAAATTAGGGTTTGGTTCTTGTTTTGGGCCTGAAACCCTAATTTGAAGCCCAAATGTTGTTATCTCAGTTCAAATCAGATTTCAAGTCAAACAGAGGCCCAGTTTGAAGATCTGTATTGGAATTAAATCTTGTAATAGTTAGATTTAATTATTTTTCAGTTGTAATCGCATCTGATGGGCCACGAGAATTTATTTGTTTATTTATTTATTCTCGTAATGATGTGATTTATTATTTGCGCACTAGTAAATAATAGGAAGCATGATTATTTGCTTTAATTATTTACTTTTATAAGCATGTTGCAATTTAATTTTTAAGCATGTCTTATGTGATTTATTTTATGTTTTAAATTATGTCTATAAATTCCAGGATCATATTAAATTGTGCGCATGAAACCTTTGGAATTAAAAATACTAAGCTAGATTTTGGTTCTTTACTAACCAAGATCATTAGACCTCCACAAATACGACTTCTCATTGGAGGTAGGGCATCTTGAAGCGTAAACGGTCTACTCGGGTAGCTTACGTTAGGGGTCCCTTACCAGTTCCAATGTGATGAGGTTTCCAAATAAACCACTTATTTTAAGATGAGAAGTGGGAGCCTCTAAGCAAACGGTCTACTCGGGTAGCTTGCATTGAGACAACTTTCACTGGTCTCTAAGATTAATCTAAGTGGGATAACAAAGGATGTTAAAGGCAGGACGCATGGGTCTAGTACGTATGTAGAATCGCATTTTAATGTCCGGAGTTAGGCCTGTGGTTACCTTGGCTTAGATGTTGCCTGGAGTATAACTCTTTTGAGATGTCCCTGCTCCGGATAGGTGAACATGGTCTTGCGATCTCCAATATTAATTTCTATTACTTAAGATACCTGGCATGTTAAAAAATTAAAGGACCTATTTTGGTCCGGTTGAGCGTTCATCGTAAACGGTCAACTCGGGTAGCTTGCGATGAATTAACTTGGGCAATTGGAGGAAGCAAATTACATTGTTTTATCTAAAGGTTCTATGCATATTTGTTTTAATTGTTCGTAGTATGTGCTTACTTTAATTCGCTTATTCGTTTTCAGATATATCTATTATTGCATCGCTCATCAATTCAATCGTACACAATTCCTTGACTGGTCCGAATTTTCCTGGATGGAAAAGTGACATTGTCAAGCTCTTGGATTCATTTGGACATTTGTTTGTTCTGCAAACTCCCTGTCCGAGTTCACCGACCGATACATCTTCCAATGAGGAGCGTGCACAGTATCACATGTGGATGTGGTCGAATGGCATGGCCAGACAATATATCTTGGTTGGTATGTCAGATGCACTGCGTCCTTGTTATAGTGATGTATGGCTTGCGCGTGACATTATGCGACGTCTAGACGTAGCATATGGCGGACTCAATGGACATGCTAGATCCAGTCTTATCAAGCGCATTGTAAGACAGAAAATGGGTCAGAACTGTTCGGTACGTGAACATGTGGAATCGCTCATCCAGCTCATAGATGAGTACACATTAATGGGTGGTCAAATTGACTATGATTTCAAAATTGACTAGATACTCACACGTTACCAAAGTCATTTGATGACTTCAGAATTTCTGTTGAGAAAAACAAGAGTGAGTATACTGTTCACAGTCTGCTCAAGGATCTTGTATCAACAGAAGCTTCTTCAATCTTTTCTGTGAGTCACTCTGATTTGCTTCCGAGTCGAAAGAGTGATGTAAAAGAAAAGAGGAATGAAGGAAGCAGTGGGAGTAGTCTTGCTTTATCAGTTCATTCCAGATCTCTTGCTAAAAGTTCTTCTAAATTGTCTCGTAATGACATGAAGAAGAAGAATATTAAAGGAGAGAACAAAGTAAAGAAAGCTAACAAGAAGGACAAGTGTTTCAAGTGTGGCAAGAAGGGTCACTGGAAAGTAAATTGTCCAAGTTTGATAACTAAGGGACAAGGTACGCCATCTTTTGCATTGCATGTTGAAACATGTTTAGTATCAGTTTTCTACTCCTTAGTGGGTAGTGGTAACTGAGGTCACTAATCCTGTTTGCTACACTTTGCACGGAATCAAGCTTAGGGCTTGAAGATGGCGGGATTACCATCTCCAAGATTGATGCTGGAAGTTGCTACTTCAGCTGATGGAGATTTTACTTTGAGTTTATGTTAAAAACTGTGTTTTTAATTCAAGTTTCAGAAGAGATATTATTTTGGTTTTGAGAAACATATTTTTCATCTATGGATTATCAGTTATTCGATAGAGGCTTTCTATCATGATGAATAACAGTGTTTTCTATTATAGATGATTATCTCTTCATTACTTGATTACATAAACTACCAGTATTCTAAGGTATAACTTAAAGAATCTCTATAGAGATAAGTTACATCAGTCTAAGTAGTTTTAAGTAATTCATGGAATTATGGATTCAATCCAGGTATTCCTAAGAATGGTACTTATGACAACTACTTGGAGGTATAAGATGGTAACCAGGCCTTTTGAATAGGCGATTGTATCTCTATACATTATTTCGTGTTTGCTCTGGTTTGCTGGTTTGAATCTACTTCCGCAGTTGCCTTAACAGGCATTGATACTGTAATCATTTAAGATTTGGATATGTTTATCTAGTTCACTACAAGTCTTAGTCTCTTTCTTTAATCAAGAGCGTTCAAGGCTAAGGTAGAGAATAAGTTAAACAAGACCGTAAAAACATTATGGTTCATTCATAATGGTATATCTTAAGTGATGGGATTTTTACAGTATCTGGCAGAGCAAAGGGATTGCATCCCAGTTAAATACGCCTAGTATTCCTTGATTGGGATTATAGAGGTAAAACGAAATGAAATTCTTTAAAAGTTTATAAGTTATGCAAGCTTTGCCTAATTTTAGTTTTTGGGAACAACGCCAAAAGCAGTTGTATGTTTGCTTAATCTAGTGTCTTCTAAATCAGTTCCAAATACCCTAGCAGACCTTGACTATGTCAAAAGGGTAATGATGGGTAATTCGGCTGTCAAGCTGTATAGGAAACTGATTGGTTGGAAGAAAGGTTTAAGCTAGTACTGCTTTGTGGGCTATTCCAGGTAAACGAAAAAGAAGGTTGCTTTGTATATCCTAAGTGCAAGCAAGTTGTATAGGATGCAACCATGAATCCAAATGTGAGATTGTTCTCTAACATTTTAGAGAAGACAATTCAAATCCATCAGGAAATACCCCGTGGCATATTGAGCATACCTTGGAAGGTATGGTACCAATTGCATGGTCACCTGTGTAAGGTGATAAACCACAAATTAATGCACCATTAACTGACAACGTAAAAGGAGCATTGTTGCAGTGGGAGGTTGCCTTAACAGGCTTAATAGTACTAGTTCGTGGAAACAGTCTCTGGACTTGTTTCCAGCTTAACGAACAATATCGTACTTATCCCTTAAAGTGCAACGTAGCTGTTAAGACAAAAGATGCAGTTTAATGACGTCAAGTCATGGATTCAGAAATGAATCAGTAAATGTTATGGTCGTGTATCGGGATCAGTGATTGCCAAATAGCTTATCAGCTATAAGTAACTGATTGATATACAAGGAAAGAAATTCTCGAATGGTAACCTAGTATATTCGAATATCTAGGTTAGTGAGCAAGGTATGTTTCACAACAGGACTTTCTCACTGGTTGCAACTGTTAAACCCATTCGAATTCTTTTAACCATAACAGCACATACGAATCTAAATATCTGGAAGATAGATGACGTCATCCGTATTTTATAAGCGGGTACCTTGATAAAAGGTGACGACATCTGTATGCAACAACCAGATAAGTTATGTGCAAAGCATCATGTCTGGAAGCCAAGGTAGTTCAAGTATGAACTTAAAGGAGCTTCAAGGTCATGTAACACACATTTTGATATTGTCTATCGAGAATGATAGTTTCATGTACCAGTTATGTGTCAGTGGAAGCGTGGTTTTCCTTGCATATTATTGAGATGGTATTTTCACATTCGGAAATGGTGTGGAGATATTGTCAGGCATAAAGGATGGTTATCCGAACAGTTTCAGAAGTAGGACTTATGAGATTTTGGAACATCTTTTGAATTAAAGTCTTGTGTGGTCAAAAGAAAAAGGATGTTCAGGTATCTCGAGTCGCTTAAATTGATTCTGTGGTGTATCGTTCATAGCAAGAAAGATTGTTATCTTTCTATATTGTAAATGAACGAAGTTAGATATCTGTTATGCTATAAGCATGTTAAACAGATATCAGTTCATTTCTGGATAGGCTTATTGGTTAATGAATGAGCCTTTTGAGTTGAATGGCATCGGATATCCAGGAGGATCATAAGGAAAGGAAGTTGACCTCTAACTATGTGTTGGCCTTGGAGGAGGAGTTATAGGAATCTAACACAGATGTGTGTTGCGGATTCCGGTATGAAGGCTGAGTTTTTGTCAGCTTCATTAGCTTCGCAAGAAGAAGTATAGCTCTGATGCCATCCTCTAGAGGTTTGTGTTCTGAGTTTGCCTAATTAAATCACAAGGAATTGTGATTATGTTGGTGCAATGACAAACTCAAAGGAACCCAAGACTCACAAGGAGGTGAAACACATAGGATGTGTGGAATCACATCGTACGAGAAATCGTGACAAGAGGTGACGTGAATGCAGTGGGAGTGATTGACTGTATAGACACACTTAATACTTTGGTAAAGCAATGGTATTATTCGTTAAGTATAAGTGGGAGATTGTTGGGATTATATACTGAAAGCATATATGATTAAGTGTTTTGTACACTGGTCTTCATATATGTTGCCGCAACAATACTCGTTGTCTGATAGAACAAACATACAACGAACCATAATATCCTATTATCTCGCCTATAGGGATGATCATATGGTGTGTAGGAGATCACAGAGGATCATATGAATCGTTTGACCTAGTGAGATATAAACAGTATCACAGCTGAGACAGTCCCTGGATAGGCTGTCGGTCTAAGCTGCGGCACATCAGTTCATAAGTGGGATTACCCTAGCTATTTGATGTGTCGGTACATAGTTATGTATTGATGGGATGAACAGTGGGATGTGCCATTCTCATTGACATATGAATGAGCCAGATCCCTAAAATACTTCCTATGATCTTAAACCTAACTAAAGGATAAGGGGCACACACAGATTGACCGTACTTTGATTTACCATGGTGGCGAGTCTTACATGTACTCTTATACCCGTATTTTGGGTGTTGGCAATTTGTGTGTGGCCTGCTTAGTCTGGACATTTAGGTAAGCATATCCGTTTCAGGATGGTGACATTCCCTGAGGAGCTCAGAAGGTTCATTTTGCTAAACCCTGCAGGTTAAATTATTTAATTCAGGCATAAGTGAAAAAGGGTGAGTGGCATTACTCAGGAAATAAGAGATTAATTAATTGTGGCTGATTGTCATATGCCAAATTAATTAATGAATGTCTAAAACCTTAAATATGAGGATCATGTTAGTTTGGTGCAACCCGTTCCTAATAACGTGGTAATAAAGGGGCGAGTCAACATTGTTACCGTGGTGAAGGTTAAAACAATGTTTTATTAATTAATTATGTTCTGGGTTGAACAAGGAATGACTAATTAATAAAGAGGGCCCACTTTATTATTTACATCTGATCCCTGGTCTGGCCCATTAATTGCTCACAACCCATTAGGGTTAGGGTTTTTCAAAACCCTAACACTATATATAGGCCTTCTCTCTATCAGATCATTAAGTTGTGAAAACTAGGGTTTTTCAGTACAATTGAGAGAGAGTGGCGGCGGCTATTTGAGGGAGAAACTTGATCAAATTCTCCGGATATCGGATTCAACTTGGTAGATAATCCTCACCAGATTTCCAAGGAGCAAGGGAACAGATCAGAAGATCAGATCTGTAGGATCCACTGTCCATCGCCGGCGTTCAATGTCAGATCTAAGGCTATTTCATCGTTGTGGGCTCCGATCTAGATCTGTAGATCAAACGGTGAAATCAGGTATTCTCTAATCTATCCTCTGCAATTAATTTTGTAGGAGCATGCATAGGTTCGCATGGTTTATTTAATTAAAATTTATTCCTGGTATCATAAGAACGATCCTTAGCAAGAAATTCATAATGGCAACTCGTGTTGTCCATTGTTGACTCAAACCCTACAGAATATCATCTACATAAAGTGCAAGGAATACCACACTTCCGCAGACACATAGACGGTACAAGCAACTATCTTTTGAACATTGTGAAAATCCATAGGATTTAATTACTTCAACAAAATGCAGATTCCATGACCGTGAAGCTTGTTTAAGTCCATACAGCGACTTCCTTAGCTTCCAGACCAAATGTTCTTCGCCCTTCTGCACATAACCAGAAAGCTGTTGCATATAGATGTCCCTACCTTCTTCAAGGTACCCATTTAGAAATGCAGTTTTGACATCCATCTGCCAGATTTCTAGGTCCTTATGTGCTGCTATGGCTAGGAGTATATGAATGGATTTAAGCATTCGCTCCTTTCTTTCTTTTGTATACCCATTTGCACCCTATGGCTCGACAGCCATCTTGCTAATCAGTTTTCTGCTATACATCCATAGCCGTAATGGATTCTATTTCCGAATCCATGGCGATCAGCCATTTGTCCGCATCTTTATCAGATACCGCCTCATCATATGTCCAGGGATCGGTATCATCCAGTCCATTTTCTAGGATCAAGTCAGAAGACTCTCCCATGAACATGTACCTTTCGGGTTGGTTGATAATCCTCCCACTGCGACGAGGCATCTGAACCGTGTTAGTAGTTGGCACAGTACGCTTTGGTCCTATACCTTGCATTAGTGGCAGTGTTGTACAACCTCACCTCTTACAGATGGATTTACCACTACACTGGGCTTTCCTGATGGAATTGCTTCCTTGTCCTCAAGCTCGTGGAGGACAATTTCACTCTTGGATCTGTGGTTTCTTACGTATTCGTCCTCCAAGAATCTTGCGTTGGTACTGACAACGACTTTCTGATTTTCAGGACAATAAAAGTAACCACTTTTTGTTTGCCTGGGATATCCTACAAACATCATCAACTTACACCTACTTTCTAACTTATCAGGTTCCTTTGTCAGCACACATATTAGAAGGTACCAGGTTAAGCAAATAGGCCGCTTTCTCCAAGGCATATCCCCAAAACGAAATCTGCAAGCTTGCATAACTCATCATCGACCTGACCATTTCCAAGAGAGTTCTATATCTTCTTTCCGCTACACCATTTTGTTGAGGGGTTCCTGGTGCAGTCCACTGGGATGTAATCCCGTTGTTTGATAAGTACTGCAAGAACTCTTTACTGAGGTATTCTCCACCACGATCTGATCGTAGTGTCTTGATAGTCTTAGCTAGCATCTTTTCTACCTCAGTCCTAAACTCTTGGAATTTCTCAAAGCATTCAGACTTATGGGGAAGCAAATAGACATATCCGAATTTTGAGTAATCATCAATGAAAGTGGCAAAATACTCATGACCTCCACGAGCTTCCGTGGACATTGGTCAACATAAGTCAGAGTGGATCAATTCCAACACATCCTCCGCTCGAGACTGACTTGCCTTAAAAGGCCTGGTCGTTATCTTTCCCTCTATACAGGATTCACAGATTTGATGCGGTACCATTTGAAAAGAATCCTAGAGCGCATCGCAGCCTAATCTTTTAATCCTCTTCAGATTGATGTAACCTAGTCTCAAGTGCCAGAGATATGTTTAATCCTCATCGGAAGAAAACTTTCTCTTTAAATGATTATTATTATTGGATCAGTCTGCAACATTCATGGAAGATTTATGCATACAATCAATGATATAGAGAGAGTCAACCAGTCTACCAGGACAAATAACACCGTTATTACCAATGATAGAAACTCCACTATCAAAAATAACTGAATATCCATTATTAAATAACTTGGAAACTGAAATTAAGTTCCGCCGAAAAACCGGCACATATAAAACATCTCTATAAATCAAAACATTATTTTCAAAGCATAAAGTAAAATCTCCGATGGCTACTTCTGAGACTCGCTCTCCGCTGCCCATTGAGATGGTAATCTCGACATGCTTCAGCTGCCTTGTCGGCCTGAAACCCTGCAAAGTATAACAAACATGATCAGTAGCTCCAGTATCCACTACCCAAGAATGGGTAGGAACCGATGCTAAACATGTTTCCGTTATAAATGCACATGACGTAACTTGTCTACCCGTACCAAGCACTAGACAATCTATTACACTTCGCTTGCATTTGCGTGGCCTGATGACATCTAGCCTTTTAAGCATTTCCTTTGCTTTGGCAACTGTCTTGTCAAAAGCTGACAAAGTTGGAGCAAATTCCAATGCTCTAAGGTCAGATTCCTCTCGCATCAGGGCTGAGAGTAACTCAGGAAGAGTAAACTCGCGCCTGGCACCGAGGGACTTGATGAAATCATTATAAGAATTAGATAGAGAGTGCAGGACAATGTTAATTTTCGCCCGCTTTCTGACTTGTCAACCTCTCTTTCTGTAATTTCTCATAATCCTCATCATACTAACGAAGTGCAGAAGCAACGAACTCCCATCAATCATCCTCTTGCAGATCAGGTTCTCCACAAGATTATAACTGACAGTTCGTCTCAACTTCTCGTAAACTCTCGCAAGGTCCCTCCATATCTCAACAGCAGTTTGGAACTTCCTGTACTTGAGCTTTAATTCTCTAGACAGACTGCTCATGATGAGTCTGCGGGCAATCTCATCAGAAGCTACCCATCTTTCATAGAACACTCGCTCATAACTAGTACAATTCCAATAATTGGGAGTTATAGGGTCCATGTAAAGTACATGGGCATGTTTTGCAGTGCAAAGTATTTCCATGAAGCATAACTTCCACTCAAGAAAATTCAGACCAGTTAAAGGGTTTGTTATTAAGAGGTTGACAACGTGAGCAATAGACATGTCTGAAAATAATAAATTAAAGCAGAAATTAAAACATAGTCGCAAACTATTGAAATAATTAAATATTGAAACCTTATGATAAAGCAATATTAATGTTTCCTCCAATTTGCCTAAGTATTACTATTGCAAGCCACACTTGTGGACGTTTACAACAAAACACTTAACCAGACTGCATTTTTGAATTCCAGTCCTTTAATTCCAATCCATGCTCGGGTTCCTTAGACAAATGGAATTAATAATTGGAGACTAACTTAAGACCATATCATCCTACTGAGTAGAGACATCACAAATGAGTTATACTCTGGATAGTATTTAAGCTAGCTTACCACTAAAGCCAACCCTCTCATATAAGGATCTATTAGAACACACTTGATCCCTATAATAAGACTGTCTCATTTAATTTAATCCCTAGAGAACTTATCAAAATTCAATACGCAAGCTACACATGTAGACGTTTACGCATGAACTCCCACTTCTCACATGAAATAAATGTTTGTTTTAATAAATACTATTTATTAGAACTTATGAATATAAATTAAGTAAGCTACACATGTAGACGTTTACCTAATAAATTACCCACTTCCAATAAAGGATCGCTTTGTGGAGGTCTTACTAAATTTGAGCTTAGTAATTTTTAGTTCATAAGGTTCAATTGCATAGATTATTTATGTAGCCATAATTATAACATTGCTAAAATTCTATCATGCATGGAATGAACCCCGAAGTTATAGTTATAATTAATTACACAAAATAAATCACATAGAATGCTTTAAAGCTGTAAATAAAAGCAGTAAACGTGCTCCTATTATTTACAACATGCTTATATGTTGGCAATTAAATTAAACACATATATCATGCGAAGACAGATAATAAAACAAATAAAAAATGTCCTCGTGGCCCCATGATAAAAAAATAAAAATAATTCTAACTATTACAAGTTGGAATTAATTGTACAGATCTTCGACTGGGCTCCCACTACTTGGACTGTGATCTGAATTTATTTTCTGAATCTGGGCCTTCAAGATTTGATCCATCAGAAAATTGAACAACTGGGCCAGTTAACCAAATCGCAGGCCTAGGCACATATTGCAAACCCAATAGCCCGCAAGAACTTGGCCCGACGAGCCACCACCGGTGAACCACTGCCATTGGTGACTCGACGCTGCCGTGAGGGCTCTTGGCATGCACAGTAGCAATGGGTCCCGGGGGTCTTTTGGTGGTCCTGAAAAAAGTCGAAATTTTTGGGCCAAAAATTTTCGAGATTTGAATTTTTTTGGGCCGAAAATGGGTTGATTTTAGTTGTGTCTGTTAGGTTCCTTGAGTCATTCCGAGTCTTAGCGTCCAATTTCTGTATATCCTTTTTTGTAATTCCGGTTTTCTTAATTTTGTCAATTTTGAATTTTTTTTCATACATTTGGTAATTTGAGGTTCCTGAGTCTTTTAGAAGGAGAATTGAGTGGTAAAAGGCAAGAGTGAGTAAGATTATTAGAGGGATTGAAAATGCCATATATACTGAGTGATACACGAGCGTGAGTGATTTCCCATAACTGAGTGATACACGAGTGCATGTGAGGTGGTGAGGTCCTTCATCTTTCTTTTTATCTAACATTTTTTTGCAAGGATGTCAAAAGCTGCTCAAAATGAGTCATCTTCGGGTGAAAAGGGAGATGATAACCTTGGGGGACAAGTTAAATACATGATGGATGCATTGCGATCTCAATTGGATAAGGCTCAGGAGAGTGGATTTGGGGACTTATGTGATAGGATAGATGAGCGCATGGCTCAATTGGAGCTATCACATACATCTGTGGATAATTCTGGTAATGGTGGATGTGGTGGACGTGGTAGACGTGGAGCAAGAGCCGTACATCTGAGACAAAATCCCATTTATGAGGAGGACGTTGATGAAGATGCATATGATAATAATTTGGCAACGATCAAGATGAATATCCTTCCCTTTCAGAGCAGGAATGATCCCGAGGCGTATCTGGAATGGGAGAGAAAAGTAGAGATGATATTTGAATGCCATGACTATTCTGAGCTGAAGAAGGTGAAGTTGGCAACAATTGAGTTCACTGATTATGCTCTTGTTTGGTGGGATCAATTGGTGAAGAGTATGAGGCGCAATGGAGAGCAGTCTGTGGAGACTTGGGAGGAAATGAAATCACTTATGAGGAAGCGCTTCGTGCCAAGTCATTTTTACAAAGAGCTATATAATAAGCTGTAGAATCTGAGGCAAGGTAGTAGGAGCGTGGATGACTACTTCAAGGAGATGGAGATAGCCATGATTCGTGCCAATGTGGAAGAAGATAGGGAGGCAACCATGGCATGGTTTTTATCTGGGCTGAATTGGGAGATCCGGAATACTGTAGAATTGCATCACTATGTTCAGTTGGAAGACATGGTGCACATGGCAATTAAAATAGAGAATCAGCTCAAGAGGAGGGGCAGTGGTAGTAACACGAGGCAGAACCCTACAGGCTGGAGGGAATACCAGACTGGTAGTGGTTCCACATCAAACCGAGTTCCATAGAAGAAGGAGGAGCAGCCTCGAGTCGACAAGAAACCATTTATCGCGCCCAGACTAGATTCCAAGATTCAAGATAAACCTGTTACGCCTGATATTCGGAATCGTGATCATAAATGTTATAAATGTCAGGGCTATGGACACATCGCTAGTGAGTGTCTGAATAGGAGGGTCATGATGATCCGAGATAATGGGGAAGTGTTGACGGATGAGGAGAATGATAGTGCTGATCCGGAGATGCCTGCAATAGAAGATCCTGATGATAATGAGGTTGAAGAAGAGATAGAAGCGCCTGTAGCGCTTAATTTTGTTATGAGGCGTGCCTTGAATGTTCAGCCTGCAGTGGATGATGAGGAGTAGCGAGAAAATATTTTCCACACTAGATGTCATATTAAGGACAAGTTATGCAGTATGATCATAGATGGTGGGAGTTGCACCAATGTCGCTAGTCAGTCCATTGTGAGGAAGTTGGGACTACCTATGGTCAAACATCCAAAGCCATATAAGTTGCAGTGGCTGAATGAGACTGGAGTCATCAAGGTGGTGAAGCAAGTGAAAGTGCCATTTCGCATTGGGAAGTATGAGGATGAGGTCTTATGTGATGTAGTTCCTATGCATGCGAGCCATATTTTGTTGGGACGGCCATGGCAGTTTGATAGGCGAGTGAAGCATGACGGCTTCACGAACAAGTATTCCTTCGAATACAATCAGAAAAAGTTTTCACTTGTTCCTCTTACTCCTAAACAAGTTTTTGAGGATCAAGTGTTGCTGCAGAAGGAGTTTGAGTTGGAGAATAAGGAGGGAGGTGTGGTGGTTCAAGATGGAGATAATAAGGAAAAAGGGGTGGTACACCAATCGTTTGTAGCTAAGGCTAGTGATATAAAATGGGCGGTGCAGGAGGAGAAGTTGATGGTGGTGTTGATCTATAAGGAGAGCTTGGTTTTAACTAACACTCTGGATTCTCTACCCCCTTCTATTTACTCTCTTTTGCAGGACTTTGATGATGTATTTCCTGATGAGACACCAGCTGGATTGCCACCGATTCGAGGGATTGAACATCAGATTGATTTCGTGTCCGGCGCCACACTTCGAAATAGGCCAGCCTACCGAACCAATCCGGAGGAGACAAAGGAGTTGGAAAGGCAGATTGGCGAGTTGCTAGCAAAAGGGCATGTGAGAGAAAGTTTGAGTCCTTGTGCAGTTCCTGTTCTATTATTACCCAAGAAGGACTCAACCATGAGGATGTGTTGCGATTGCCGAGCCATAAACAACATAACGGTAAAGTATCGACATCCTATTCCACGTTTAGTTGATATGCTAGATGAATTGCATGGCCCTTGTGTGTTTTCAAAAATTGATTTGAGGAGTGGGTATCATCAGATTAGGATTAAAGAGGGAGATGAGTGGAAAACTGCTTTTAAGACAAAACTTGGTTTGTATGACTGGTTAGTTATGCCTTTTGGGTTGACAAATCCTGCTAGCACATTTATGCGCCTTATGAACCATGTTTTACGTGCTTTTATAGGCAGATTCATCATTGTCTACTTTGATGATATCTTAATCTATAGCAAGAGTCAAGATGAGCATGTGGAGCATTTGAGATCTGTTTTAGATGTACTACGTAGAGAGAAGTTATATGCTCACATGAAAAAGTGCATCTTCTGCATGGACAAGCTTGTGTTTCTTGGTTTTGTTGTTAGTGCAGACGGTGTACAGGTTGATGAGGAAAAGATTAGAGCTATACAAGATTGGCCACGTCCTAAGAACATTGGAGATGTTAGGAGTTTTCATGGCCTGGCAAGTTTCTATAGGCGGTTCGTGCCACACATTAGTAGCATCACAGCCCCACCGACTGCAATAATAAAAAAGAATGTGGAGTTTAAATAGGAAGACGAGCAGGAGAAAGCATTCGAGTTGCTGAAATACAAATTGACACATGCCCCGGTACTATCGCTCCCTAACTTTTCTAAAACTTTTGAGATTGAATGTGATGCTTCAGGAGTTGGTATTGGTGCAGTGTTGATGCAGGAGAAGAGACCCATAGCGTACTTTAAGTACGTTGCAAACATTCGAGCATCAGAGTTGTAGATTATTGGGAATCAACTTTTTAAGTGCTTAAAAGAAGATTTCGGTACAAACCACAATATCTTCATCAACAAAAAATGGAACTCTTTTAAAACTTGTACCAAATCTATTGTCTAGATAAGTTATACAAGTATTTTGCATGCACTCGTGCTTCGGATTTGTGGATTTATCGAGAATCAACTTTCTATGTGCTTAAGTGAAAAGTTCGGTACAAAAAATGATATCTTCATAAACAAACGATGGATATCTTTGAAAACATGTACCAAATCGATCATCTCGATGAGTTTTAAAAGTATGTTGCACACATTCGAGCATTAGAGTTGTGGATCTATCGGTAATGAGCTTTATTCATGCATAAATGAAGAGTTCGGTAAAAATCACAATATCTTTATCAACAAACAATGGAACTCTTTGAAAACTTGTACCAAATCGATCATCTCGATGAGTTCTACAAATATATTGCACATATTCATGCATCGGAGTTGTGGATTGATCGGCAATAAACTTTGTAAGTGCTTAAATTAAGTGTTTGGTACAAAACACAATATCTTCCTCAACAAATGATGGAACATTTTTAAAATTTTTACCGAATCTATCGTCACGATGAGTTCTACAAGTATGTTGCACACGTTCGAGCATCAGAGTGCTGGATTGATCGAGAATCAACTTTATTAGAGCTTAAATGCAGAGTTTGGTACAAACCACGATATGTTCACCAACAAACGATGGAACTCTTTTAAAACTTGTACTAAATCGAACGTCTTTATGATTTCTACAAGAAAGTTACACACACTCGTGCCACAGAGTTGTGGATTGATCGGGAATCAATTTTATAAGTGCTGAAATGAAGAGTTCTGTACAATCCACAATATCTTCATAAACAAATGATGGAACTCTTTTAAAACTTGTACCCAATCGATTGTCCCGATGAGTTCTACATATATGTTGCACACATTCAAGCATCGGAGTTGTGGATTGAACGAGAATAAACTTTAAAATTGCTTAAATAAAGAGTTCGGTACAAGCCACGATATCTTCATCAACGAACGATGGAACTCTTTGAAAACTTGTACCAAATCAATCATCTCGATGAGTTCTTCAAGTATGTTGCACACATTCGAGCATCGGAGTTGTAGATTAATTGGGAATCAAATTTTTAGGTGCTTAAATGAAGATTTCGGTACAAACCACAATATCTTCATCAACAAAGAATGGAACTCTTTGAAAACTTGTACCAAATCGTTTGTCTAGATGAGTTCTACAAGTATGTTGCACACACTCGTGCATCGAATTTGTGGATTTATCAAGAATAAACTTTCTAAGTGCTTAAATGAAAAGTTCGGTACAAACAATTATATCATCATAAACAAACGATGGAACTCTTTGAAAACCTGTACAAAATCGATCATCTCGATGAGTTCTAAAAGTATGTTGCACACATTCGAGCATTAGAGTTTTGGATTGATCGGTAATGAACTTTATCCATGCTTAAATGAAGAGTTCGGTAAAAATCATGATATCTTTATCAACAAACAATGGAACTCTTTGAAAACTTGTATCGAATCGATCATCTCGATGAGTTCTACTAATATATTGCACACATTCTTGCATCGGAGTTGTGGATTGATCGGCAATAAACATTATAAGTGCCTAAATGAAGTGTTTGGTACAAAACACGATATCTTCCACAACAAATGATGGATCTTTTTTAAAACTTTTACCGATTCTATCGTCTCGATGAGTTCTACAAGTATGTTGCACACATTCGAGCATCAGAGTTGTGGATTGATCGAGAATCAACTTTATAAGTGCTCAAATGCAGAGTTTGGAACAAACAACGATATCTTCATCAACAAACGATGGAACTCTTTGAAAACTTGTACTAAATCAATTGTCTTGATGATTTCTACAAGTATGTTGCACACACTTGTTTGTCAGAGTTGTGGATTGATCGGGAATCAACTTTATAAGTGTTTGGTACAAAACACGATATCTTCCACAACAAATGATGGAACTTTTTTAAAACTTTTACCGATTCTATTGTCTCGATGATTTCTACAAGTATGTTGCACACATTCCAGCATCGGAGTTGTGGATTGATCGAGAATCAACTTTATATGTGCTTAAATGCAGAATTTGGTACAAACCACGATATCTTCATCAACGAATGATGAAACTCTTTGAAAACTTTTACTAAATCGACCGTCTTTATGATTTCTATAAGTATGTTGCACACACTCGTGCGTTGGAGTTGTGGAATGATCAAGAATCAACTTTATAAGTGTTGAAATGTAGAGTTCGGTACAATTCATAATATCTTCATAAACAAATGATGGAACTCTTAGAAAACTTGTACACAATCGTCTTGATGAGTTCTACGTGTATGTTGCACACATTCGAGCATCGGAGTTGTGGATTGATTGAGAATCAACTTTATAAGTGCTTAAATGCAGAGTTTGGTACAAACAACGATATCTTCATCAACAAACGATGGAACTCTTTGAAAACTTGTACTAGATCAATTGTCTTGATGATTTCTACAAGTATGTTGCACACACTTGTGCGTCAGAGTTGTGGATTGATCGGGATTCAACTTTATAAGTGCTGAAATGAAGTGTTCGGTACAATCCACAATATCTTCATAAACAAATGATGGAACTCTTTGAAAACTTGTACCCAATCGATTGTCTCGATGAGTTCTACATGTATGTTGCACACATTTGAGCATCGGAGTTATGGATTGAATGAGAATAAACTTTAAAATTGCTTAAATAAAGAGTTCGGTACGAGCTACGATATCTTCATTAACGAACGATGGAACTCTTTGAAAACTTGTACCAAATCAATCATCTCGATGAGTTCTACATATATGTTGCACACATTCGAGCATCGTAGTTGTAGATTAACTGGGAATCAACTTTTTAAGTGTTTAAATGAAGATTTCGATGCAAACCACAATATCTTCATCAACAAAAAATGGAACTCTTTGAAAACTTGTACCAAATCGATTGTCTAGATGAGTTCTACAAGTATGTTGCACACACTCATGCATCGGATTTGTGGATTTATTGAAAATCAACTTTCTAAGTGCTTAAATGAAAAGTTCGGTACAAACAATGATATCTTCATCAACAAACAATGGAACTCTTTGAAAACCTGTACCAAATCGATCATCTCGATGAGTTCCAAAAGTATGTTGCACACATTCGAGCATTCAAGTTGTGGATTGATCGGTAATGAACTTTATCCATGTTTAAATGAAGAGTTCGGTACAAATAACGATATCTTTATCAACAAACAATGGAACTCTTTGAAAACTTGTACCAAATCGATCGTCTCGATGAGTTCTACAAATGTATTGCACACATTCTTGCATCGGAGTTGTGGATTTATCGGGAATAATCTTTATAAGTGCTTAAATGAAGTGTTTGGTACAAAACACAATATCATCCTCAACAAATGATGGAACTTTTTTAAAATTTTACCGAATCGATCATCTCGATGAGTTCTACAAGAATGTTGCACACATTCGAGCATCAGAGTTGTGGATTGATCGAGAATCAACTTTATAAATGCTTAAATGCGGAGTTTGGTACAAACAACGATATCTTCATCAACAAACGATGGAACTCTTTGAAAATTTGTACTAAATCAATTGTCCTGATGATTTTTACAAGTATGTTGCACACACTCGTGCGTCAGAGTTGTGGATTGATGGGGAATCAACTTTATAAGTGCTGAAATTAAGAGTTTGGTACAATCCACAATATTTTCATAAACAAATGATGGAACTCTTTGAAAACTTGTACCCAGTCGATTGTCTCGATGAGTTCTACATGTATGTTGCAAACATTCGAGCATCGGAGTTGTGGATTGAAGGAGAATAAACTTTAAAATTGCTTAAATATAGAGTTCGGTACAAGCCACAATATCTTCATCAACGAACGATGGAACTCTTCGAAAACTTGTACCAAATCAATCATCTTGATGAGTTCTACAAGTACGTTGCAAACATTCGAGCATCGGAGTTGTAGATTTATTGGGAATCAACTTTTTAAGTGCTTAAATGAAGATTTCGGTACAAACCAAAATATCTTCATCAAGAAAAAATGGAACTCTTTTAAAACATGTACCAAATCGATTGTCTGGATAAGCTATACAAGTATTTTGCATGCACTCGTGCATCGGATTTGTGGATTTATCGAGAATTAACTTTCTAAGTGCTTAAGTGAAAAGTTCGGTACAAAAAATGATATCTTCATAAACAAACGATGGATATCTTTGAAAACCTGTACCAAATCGATCATCTCGATGAGTTCTAAAAGTATGTTGCACACATTCGAGCATTAGAGTTTTGGATTTATCGGTAATGAACTTTATCCATGCTTAAATGAAGAGTTCGGTAAAAATCACGATATCTTTATCAACAAACAATGGAACTCTTTGAAAACTTGTACTGAATCTATCGTCTCGATGAGTTCTAAAAATATATTTCACACATTCTTGCATCGGAGGTGTGGATTGTTCGGCAATAAACTTTATAAGTGCATAAATTAAGTGTTTGGTACAAAACACGTTATCTTTCTCAACAAATGATGGAACATTTTTAAAACTTTTACCGAATTTGTCCTCACGATTAGTTCTACAAGTATGTTGCACACATTTGAGCATCAGAGTGCTTGATTGATCGAGAATCAACTTTATTAGAGCTTAAATGCAGAGTTTGGTACAAACCACGATATGTTCACCGACAAACGATGGAACTCTTTTAAAACTTGTACAAAATCGAACGTCTTTATGATTTCTACAAGAAAGTTACTCACACTCGTGCCACAGAGTTGTGGATTGATCGGGAATCAACTTTATAAGTGCTGAAATGAAGAGTTCTGTACAATCCACAATATCTTCATAAACAAATGATGGAACTCTTTGAAAACTTGTACCCAATCGATTGTCCCGATGAGTTCTACATATATGTTGCACACATTCAAGCATCGGAGTTGTGGATTTAAGGAGAATAAAATTTAAATTTGCTTAAATAAAGAGTTCGGTACAAGCCACGATATCTTCATCAATGAACGATGGAACTCTTTGAAAACTTGTACCAAATCAATCATCTCGATAAGTTCTTCAAGTATGGTGCACACATTCGAGCATCGGAGTTGAAGATTAATTGGGAATCAAATTTTTAAGTGCTTAAATGAAGATTTCGGTACAAACCACAATATCTTCATCAACAAAAAATGGAACTCTTTGAAAACTTGTACCAAATCGATTATCTAGATGAGTTCTACAAGTATGTTGCACACACTCGTGCATCGAATTTGTTGATTTATCGATAATCAAATTTCTAAGTGCTTAAATGAAAAGTTCGGTACAAACAAAAATATCATCATAAACAAACGATGGAACTCTTTGAAAACCTGTAAAAAATCGATCATCTCGATGAGTTCTAAAAGTATGTTGCAGACATTCGAGCATTAGAGTTATGGATTGATCGCTAATGAACTTTATCCATGCTTAAATGAAGAGTTCGGTAAAAATCATGATATCTTTATCAACAAACAATGGAACTCTTTGAAAACTTGTATCGAATCGATCATCTCGATGAGTTCTACTAATATATTGCACACATTCTTGCATCGGAGTTGTGGATTGATCGGCAATAAACATTATAAGTGCTTAAATGAAGTGTTAGGCACAAAACACGATATCTTCCAAAACAAATGATGGAACTTTTTTAAAACTTTTACCGATTCTATCAACTCGATGAGTTCTACAAGTATGTTGCACACATTCGAGCATCAGAGTTGTGGATTGATCGAGAATCAACTTTATAAGTGCTCAAATGCAGAGTTTGGTACAAACAACGATATCTTCATCAACAAACGATGGAACTCTTTGAAAACTTGTACTAAATCAATTGTCTTGATGATTTCTACAAGTATGTTGCACATACTTGTGCGTCAGAGTAGTGGATTGATCGAGAATCAACTTTATAAGTGCTGAAATGAAGAGTTCGGTACAATCCACAATATCTTCATAAACAAATGATGGAACTCTTTGAAAACTTATACCCAATCGATTGTCTCGATGAGTTCTACATGTATGTTGCACACATTTGAGCATCGGAGTTGTGGATTGAACGAGAATAAACTTTAAAATTGCGTAAATAAAGAGTTCGGTACAAGCCACGATATCTTCATCAACGAACAATGGAACTCTTTGAAAACTTGTACCAAATCAATTATCTCGATGAGTTCTACATGTATGTTGCACACATTCGAGCATCGGAGTTGTAGATTAACTGGGAATCAACTTTTTAATTGTTTAAATGAAGATTTCGGTACAAACCACAATATCTTTATCAACAAAAAATGGAACTCTTTGAAAACTTGTACCAAATTGTTTATCTAGATGAGTTCTACAAGTATGATGCACACACTCGTGCATCAGATTTGTGGATTTCTCGAGAATTAACTTTCTAAGTGCTTAAATGAAAAGTTCGGTACAAACAATGATATCTTCATAAACAAACGATGGAACTCTTTGAAAACCTATACCAAATCGATTATCTCGATGAGTTCTAAAAGTATGTTGCAGACATTCAAGCATTAGAGTTGTGGATTGATCGGTATTGAACTTTATCCATGCTTAAATGAAGAGTTCGGTGAAAATCATGATATCTTTATCAACAAACAATGGAACTCTTTGAAAACTTGTACCAAATCGATTGTCTCGATGAGTTCTATAAATATATTGCACACATTCTTGCATCGGAGTTGTGGATTGATCGGCAATAAACTTTATAAGTGCTTAAATGAAGTGTTTGGTACAAAACACGATATCTTCCTCAACAAATGATGGAAATTTTTTAAAACTTTTATCGAATCTATTGTCACGATGAGTTCTACAAGTATGTTGCACACATTCGAGCATCGGAGTTGTGGATTGATCGAGAATAAACTTTATAAGTGCTTAAATGCAGAGTTTGGTACAAACCACGATATCTTCATCAACGAACGATGAAACTCTTTGAAAACTATTACTAAATCGATTTTCTTTATGATATCTATAAGTATGTTACACACACTCGTGCGTTGGAGTTGTGGATTGATCGAGAATCAACTTTATAAGTGCTGAAATGTAGAATTCGGTACAATCCATACTATCTTCTTAAACAAATGATGGAACTCTTTGAAAACTTGTACTCAATCAATCGTCTTGATGAGTTCTACGTATATGTTGCACACATTCGAGCATCGGAATTGTGGATTGATCGAGAATCAACTTTTTAAGTGCTTAAATGCAGAGTTTGGTACAAACAACGATATCTTCATCAACAAACGATGGATCTCTTTGAAAACTTGTACTAAATCAATTGTCTTTATGATTTCTACAAGTACGTTGCACACACTTGTGTGTCAGAGTTGTGGATTAATCGGGAATCAACTTAATAAGTGCTCAAATGAAGTGTTCGGTACAATCCACAATATCTTCATAAACAAATGATGGAACTCTTTGAAAACTTGTACCCAATCGATTGTCTCGATGAGTTCTACTTGTATGTTGCACACATTCGAGCATCAGAGTTGTGGATTGCTCGAGAATAAACTTTAAAATTGCTTAAATAAAGAGTTCGGTACAAGCCACGATATCTTCATCAACAAACGATGAACTCTTTAAGAACTTGTACCAAATCAATCATCTCGATGAGTTCTACATGTATGTTGCACACATTTGAGCATCGGAGTTGTAGATTAACTGGGAATCAACTTTTTAAGTTTTTAAATGAAGATTTCGGTACAAACCACAATATCTTTATCTACAAAAAATGGAACTCTTTGAAAACCTGTACTAAATCGATTGTCTAGATGAGTTCTCCTAGTATGTTGCACACACTCGTGCATCAAATTTGTGGATTTATCGAGAATCAACTTTCTAAGTGCTTAAATGAAAAGTTTGGTACATATAATGATATCTTCATAAACAAACGATGGATCTCTTTGATAACCTGTACCAAATCGATCATCTCGATGAGTTCTAAAAGTATGTTGCACACATTCATGCATTAGAGTAGTGGATTGATCGGTAATGAACTTTATCCATGCTTAAATGAAGAGTTCGGTAAAAATCACGATATCTTTATCAACAAACAATGGAACTCTTTGAAAACTTGTACTGAATCTATCGTCTCGATGAGTTCTAAAAATATATTTCACACATTCTTGCATCGGAGGTGTGGATTGTTCGGCAATAAACTTTATAAGTGCATAAATTAAGTGTTTGGTACAAAACACGTTATCTTTCTCAACAAATGATGGAACTTTTTTAAAACTTTTACCGAATCTATCGTCTCGATGAGTTCTACCAGTATGTTGTACACATTTGAGCATCAAAGTTGTGGATTGATCGAGAATTAACTTTATAAGTGCTTAAATGAAGAGTTCGGTACAAACCACGATATCTTCATCAACATACAATGGAACTCTTTGAAAACATGTATCGAATCCGTCGTCACAATATGTTCTATAAGTATGTAGCACACATTCTTGAATCGAAGTTGTGGATAGATCTAGAATCAACTTTATAAGTGATTAAATGAAGAGTTCGGTACAAACCACGTTATCTTCATCAACAAATGATGGAAGTTTTTTAAAACATTTACCAAATCGATCGTTTCGATGAGTTCTACATGTATGTTGCACACATTCGAGCATCAGAGTTTTTGATTGATTGAGAATCATCTTTATAAGTGTTTTAATGAACATTTCGGTAACAAACATGATATCTTCATCAACAAACGATGGACCTCTTTAAAAACTTGTACCAATTCCATCGTCTTAATCAGCTTTACAAGTATATTGCACACATTCTTGCATCGGAGTTGTGCATTGATCGGAAAACAACTTTATAAGTGCTTTAATGAAGAGTTCGGTACAAACCGCAATATCTTCATCTATAAATGATGGAACTTTTTTAAAACTTGTATCGAATCGATCCTCTCGATGAGTTCTACAAGTATGATGCACTCGTTCGAGCATGAGAGTATTGGATTGATCGAGAATCAACTTTATAAGTTCTTAAATGTAAAGTTCTGTACAAACCACACAATCTTCATCAACAAACGATGGAACTCTTTTTAAACTTGTACTGAATCGATCATCACAATGAGTTCGACAAGTATGTTGCACACATTCGTGTATCAGAGTTGTGGATTGATCGGGAATCAACTTTAAAAGTGCGTAAATGAAGAGTTTGGTAAAGACCACAAAATCTTCATCAACAAAAGTTGGAACTCTTTGAAAACTTGTAACAAATCGATGTATCGATGAGTTGAACTAGTATGTTGCTAACATTCGTGCATCGGAGTTATGGATTGATTGGGAATCAACTTTATAAATGCTTAAATGACAAGTTCGGTATAAAAAATGATTGAAATCTTTTAAAACATGTACCGAATCAATCCTCTCGATGAGTTCTACAAGTATGTTTCAAACATTCGAGCATCGGAGCTGTGGACTGATTGGGAATCAGCTTTATATGTGCTTAAATGAAGTGTTCGGTAGAAACCACGATATCTTCATGAAGAAACGATGGAACTTTTTGAAAACTTGTACCAAATTGATCGTCTCGATGAGTTCTTTGTGCAATGGTGTTATGGATTGATCGGGAATCAACTTTATAAGTGCTTAGATCTGAATGGATCGTCTCGAAGAGTTCTACAAGTATGTTGCACACAATCGTGCATCAGAGTTGTGGATTGATCGAGAATCAACTTAAATGAAGAGTTCAGTACGAACCACGATTTCCTCATCGACAAATGATGGAACTCTTTGAAAACTTGTACCAAATCCATCGTCTCGATAAGTTGTACAACTATGTTGCACACATTCTTGCATCGGTGTTGTGGATTGATCTAGAATCAGCTTTATAAGTTCTTAAATGAATAGTTCTGTACAAACCATGTTATCTTCATCAACAAATAATCGAAGTTTTTTAAAACTTGTACCGAATCGATCGTCTCGATAAATTCTACAAGTATGATGTACACATTTGAGCATCAGAGCTGTTGATATGTGTGTAAAATGACCTTTATTTTGTTGTTTGTGCATGCATGTTTGTGTTCATTTTACTCCCATATCATAATCTTTTGATTTTTGTTTGTTATGTTTTCGTGTTTTGTGTGTTTTGGATGGTGTAGGATAGGTTTTGGGCAAAATCCAACATTTTTGGCTAAGTTTTGGAGGAAAATTGCCCGATCAAAGAGTCAAAGGATGTGAGGATCGACCGAGAGGGCGGGAAAAGCAGTGTGATTGATTTTAGAGGAGAATCTCGGTCGATCCATTCTTGGATCGACCGATGTGGGCAGGTCAGAGGCTGAGCTCGGGCGATCCTAAAGAGCTCGACCAATCTCGGTAGTTCAGAGGCATATCCCGGGCGATCCAGCAGTGCTCAGCCGATCTGCCATTTCAAAGAAAGATTTTGGTTGAGCCATCTTTGTCCCAGTCGATCCATTGCGGGCTATTGTAGCGGTTTCTCTGTTCAAGTCATCTCGGGCGATCCGATCTCATCCTGGGCGATCTATGGCTCTGCCAGCTCGTTATAAAAGGGGGAAATTTGGATTTTATAAAAACTTTTGTCAATTTTACACAAAAAATTAGATAGATTCTCTCTACATTTTCATCTTCCATCTCTTTCCAAACCTAATCCATGGTGTCTAAGAGCTAATCCAACCTCACTTGGTGAAGATTTGAAGAGTCCAATTGTAGATCAAGATCAAAATACTCAATTTTGGGAAGAAATCACTCTAGATCTATCAATTGTAATGTTTTGTTTTCAATTCAACATTGTAATGATCCAATCGATAGCTATGGTGTTTTAAACTACTTTTCGATGTTGATTAGAATAAATATGTGTGATGATTAAGTTGAATTGTGCATGTTTACCTCCCTCTATGAGATTGAATCATTCTAGAGCTCATTCATATTCACCTAGGTGTAGGTAATAGCCTAACTTAGGTGATAATTGACGTGAATATTGCAACCAACACGCGGATAGGAGTGTCATGATTAACATGTTTCATGTGTTCCTGGATCCAATCCATGTGCGGAGGAAGGGCATAGGATGTTGATTTACGAGCACAAGGAGTGAGTTAGAAGCTAATAACATAACGGTTTGAGGTTTCTAACATCATCTATGGTCAATTCGTCGTGATAGGGGGTTGGCCAGAATAGTGTAATAGTCCATCCATTTAGGGATTAAATCGTGTTTGCATCTAAGTTCAACTTAATTGGAGCACATTCGCACTCTTATCAACATCCATTCTATCTCTATTGAGTATTTCTTAATCTTGTTCTACCAAGCTTTTGAAGAATATGTAGTATTGTTTACATTTACAAATTGTAGAATGATGATTGAGACTCTGGCATTCAATTTGTTTTAGTTTAGTTTACATTCAAACCTTGATTGTTAGAATACAACTCAACGAATATTGATCTTCCTAGCTATAAGATTCCACATGATAAGATAGTAATCCATTGGGTGAAATGAGTAAGTGATCTGGATTGATATTAGTACTTGGTTAGCATTGAAATTGAGCACACTTTTAGCGTCCATAAGTTGTGGATTGATCGATAATCAACTTTTTAAGTGCTTTAATGAAGAGTTCGTTACCAACCATGATATTTCATCAACATATGATGGAACACTTTGATAACTTGTAGCGAATAAATTGTCTCGATAAGTTCTACAAGTATGTAGCACACATTCTTGCATCGGAGTTGTGCAATGATCGGGAATCAACATTATAAGTGTTTTAAAGAAGAGTTCAATACATGCCATAATATCTTCATCAACAAATGATGGATTTTTCTTAAAACTAGTACTGTATCGATCGTCTTGATGAGTTTTACAAGTATTTTGCACACATTCGAGCATGATAGTACTGGATTGATCGATAATCAACTTTATAAGTGCTTAAATGAAGAGTTCGGTAGAAACCATGATATCTTCATCAACAAATGATGGAACTCTTTGAAAACATGTACCGAGTCGATTGTATCAATGATTTCTACAAGTATGTTGCACACATTCATGCATCAGTGTTGTGGATTGATAAGGAATAAAATTTATAAGTGCTTAAATGAAGAGTTCGATACAAACCACAATATCTTCAATAGCGAATGGTGGAACTCTTTGAAAACTTGAACCAAATCCATCGTCTCGATGAGTTCTAAACATATGTAGCACACATTTGAGCTTCGGAATTGTGGGTTGATATGGAATCAACGTTATAAGTGCTTAAAAGAAGAGTTCGGTAAAAACCACGATATCTTCATCAACATACGATGGAACTTTTCGAAAACTTGTACCGAATCCATTGTCTCGATGAGTTCTACAAGTATGCTTCACACATTCTTACATTGAAGTTGTAGATTGATCGAGAGTAGACTTTACAAGTACTTAAATGAAGAATTCAGTACAAACCACTAAATCTTCATCAACAAATGATGGAACTTTTTTAAAACTTGTACCTAATCGATCGTCTCAAAGAGTTCTACAAGTATGTTCCACACATTCGTGCATCAGAGTTGTGGATAGATCGAGAATAAACTTTATAAGTGCTTAAATGAAGAGTTCGGTACAAACCAAGATATCTTCATCAACATACGATGGATCTTTTTGAAAACTTGTACCGAATCGATTGTCTCGATGAGTTCTACAAGTATGCTTCACACATTCTTGCATTGAAGTTGTAGATTGATCAAGAGTAGACTTTATAAGTTCTTAAATGAAAAATTCAGTACAAACCACTATATCTTCATCAACAAATGATGGAAATTTTTTAAAACTTGTACCTAATCGATCGTCTCGATGAGTTCTACAAGTATGTTGCACACATTCGTGCATCAGAGATGAGGATTGATCGAGAATCAACTTTATAAGTGCTTAAATGAAGAGTTCGGTACAAACCATGACATCTTCATCAACAAATGATTGAACTATTTGAAAACTTGTACCAAATCGATCGTCTGGACTATTTCTACAAGTACGTTGCACACATTCGTGCATAAGAGTTGTGGATTGATTAGGAATAAACTTTATAATTTCTTAAAATAAGAGTTTTGTACAAATCACGATATCTTCATCAACAAACAATGGAACTCTTTGAAAACTTGTACCGAATCGATCGGCACGATGAGTTCTACATGTATGTTGAACACATTCGAGCATGGGAGTTGTGGATTAATTAGGAATCAACTTTATAAGTACTTAAATGAAGAGTTCGGTACAAACCATGATATTTTAATCAACAAACGATGGAACTCTTTGAAAACTTGTACCCAATCGATAGTCTCGATGAGTTCTAGAAGTATGTTGCAGATATTAAAGCATCGGAGTTGTGGATTGATCGGGAATCGAATTTATAAATGCTTAAATGAAGAGTTCAGTACAAACCACAATATCTTCATCAACAAACGATAGAACTCTTAGAAAACTTGTACCAAATCAATTGTCTCGATATGTTCAACATGTATTTTGCAATAATTCAAGCAACAAAGTTGTGGATTGATTGGGAAAAAACCATAATATCTTCATAAAAACAATAGATTTATTTGAAAACTTGTACTGAATCGATTGTCTCGATGTGTTCTACAAGTATATTGCACACATTCGTGCATCGGAGTTGTGAATTTTTTAAGAATCAACTTAAATGAAGAGTTCGGTACACACCACAATATCTTCATCAATAAATGGTAGAACCCTTTGAAAACCTGTACCGAATCCATCATCTCGATGAGTTCTACAAGTACGTTGCACGCATTCTTGCATCAGAGTAGTGGATTGATCGAAAATCAACTTGATAATTTCTTAAATGAAAGTTCGGTACAAACCAAAATATCTTCATCAACAAACGAAGGAATTCTTTGAAAACTTGTACAAAATCGATCATCTCGATAAGTTATACAAGTATTTTGCACAAATTCAAGCAACGAAGTTGTGGATTGATTGGGAATCAACTTTATAAGTGCCTAAATGAGGAGTTCGGTACAAACCGTAATATCTTCATTCACAAAAAATGGATTTCTTTGAAAACTTGTATCGAATCAATTGTCTCGATGAGTTCTACAAGTATATAGCATACATTCATGCATCAGAGTTGTGGATTGATCGATAATCAACTTTATAAGAGCTTAAATGAAGAGCTTTGTACAAACCATGATATCTTCATCAACAAATGATAGAACTTTTTTTAAACTTGTACCGAATCGATCGTCTCGATGAGTTCTACAAGTATGTTCCACACATTCGAGCATCAGAGTTGTGGATGGATCGAGAATCAACTTTATAAGTATTTAAATGAAGAGTTCGGTAAAAACCACGATATCTTCATTAACAATGATGGAACTCTTTGAAAACTTGTACCCAATTGATCGTCTCAATGATTTATACAAGTATGTTGTCCACATTAGTGCATCGAAGTTGTGGATTGATCGGGCATAAACTTTATAAGTGCTAAAATGTAGAGTTCGGTACAACCACGTTATCCTCATCAACAAACAAAGGAACTTTTTGAAAACTTGTACCGAATTGATCGTCTCGATTAGTTTTAAATCTATGTTGCACACATTCGTGCATCGGAGTTGTGGTTTGATCGAGAATCAACTTAAATGAAGTGTTCAGTACGAACCGCAATATCTTCATCATCAAAGATGGAACTATTTGAAAACTTGTACTGAATCAATCGTTTCAATGAGTTCTACAAGTGTGTTTCACACATTCTTGCATTGGAGTTGTGGATTAATCGGGAATCAACTTTATATGTGCTTAAAAGAAAAGTTCGGTACAAACCACAATATTTTCATCAACAAAAGCTGGAACTCTTTGAAAACATGTCCCCAATTGATGGTCTTGATTACTTCTAGAAGTATGTTTCACACATTCGAGTATCAGAATTGTGGATTGATCGGGAATCTACTTTATAAGTGCTTAAATGAAGAATTCGGTACAATCCACGATATCTTCATCAACCAACGATGGAACTCTTTGACAACTTGTACCGAATCCATCGTCTCGATAAGTTCTATAAGTATGTTGCACATATTCTTCCATTGGAGTTGTGGATTGATCGGGAATCAATTTATAAGTTCTTAAATGAAGAGTTCGATACAAACCACAGAATCTTCATCTACAAATGACGAAACTTTATTAAAACTTGTACCAAATTAATCGTCTCGATGAGTTCAACAAGTAATCATCACACATTCGAGCATCAGATTTATGGATTGATCGAGAATCAACTTTATAAGTGCTTAAATGAGAGTTCGATACAAACCACGATATCTTTATCAATAAACAATAGAACTCTTTGAAAACTTGTATAGAATCGATCGTCTCAATGATTTCTACAATTAAGTTTTAAACATTCGTGCATCCGGGTTGTGGATTGATCGGGAATCAAATTTATAAGTGCTTAAATTTAGAGTTTGGTACAAACCATGATATCATCATCACCAAACGATAGAACTCTTGTAAAACTTATACCAAATGGACCGTCTCGATGAGTTCTACTAGTATGTTGCACAATTCGTGCATCGTAGTTGTGGATTGATCGGGAATCAACTTTATATGTGCTTAAATGAAGAGTTTGGTACAAACTATGATATCTTCATCAACAAACGATGGAACTCTTTGAAAACTTGTACCAAATCCATCGTCTCGATGAATTCTACAGGTATATTGCACACATTCGAGTATCAGAGTTGTCGATTCATCTAGAATCAACTTTATAAGTGCTTAAATGAAGAGTTCGGTAGAAACTAAGATATCTTCATCAACAAACAATGGAGATATTTGAAAACTTGTATCGAATGGATCGTCTCGATGACTTCTACAAGTATATTGCACACATTCGAGCATCGGAGTTGTGGATTGATCACGAATAAACTTTATAAGTGCTTAAATGAGGAGTTCGATACAAACCACGATATCTTCATCAACAAACGAAGGAACTCTTTCAATCATCTCGATGACTTGTAAAGAATCAATCATCTTCATCAACAAAAGATGGATTTTTTAAAATTAGTACCGAATGGATCGACTAGATTAGTTCTACAAGTATGTTGCACACATTCGAGCATCGGAGTTGTGAATTGATCAGGAACCAACTTTATAAGAGCTTAAATGAGGAGTTCGATACAAATCATGATATCTTAATCAACAAACGAGGGAACTCTTTGAAATCTTGTGAAGAATCAATCATCTCGATGAGTTCTACATGTATGTTACACAAATTCCAGCATTGGAGTTGTAGATTGATCGAGAATAAACTTTATAATTATTTCAGTGAATAGTTCGGTAAAAATCTCGATATCTTTATCAACAAACATTGGAACTCTTATAAAACTTGTACTGAATAGATCGTCTCGATGAGTTCTACTAGTATGTTGCACACAGTCGAGCATCAAATTGTTAGGTTAATCAGGAATAACCTTTATAAATGCTTAAATGAAGAGTTTGGTACAAACCACGATATATTCATCAACATATGATAGAACTCTTAGAAAACTTGTACGGAATCAATCGTCTTGTTTATTTCTAGACGTATGTTGCACACATTCGAGCATCAAAGTTGTAGATTGATTGGGAATCAACTTTAAATGTGCTTAAATGAAGCGTTTGGTACAAACCACGATATCTTCATCAACAAACGATGGAACTCTTTGAAAACTTATACTGAATCGATCGTCTCGATGAGTCTTACAAGTATGTTGAAAACATTCGTGCGTCGGACTTTTTGATTGAATATGAATCAAGTTTATAAGTGATTAAATGGAGAGTTCGGTATCAACCATGATATCTTCATCAACAAATGATAGAAATCTATGAAAACTTGTGCCAAATCGACAGTCTCGATGAGTTCTCCAAATATGTTGCACACATTCGTGCATCGGAGTTGTGGATTGATCAGAATCAACTTTATAAGGACTTAAATAAAGAGTTCGGTACAAACTATGATATCTTCATCAACAAATGATGGAACTCATTGAAAACTTGTATCGAATGCATCGACTCGATGAGTTCTACAAGTATGTTGCACATATTCGAGCATCGGAGTTTTGAATTGATCAGGAATTAACTTTATAAGTGCTTAAATGAGGAGTTCGATACAAATCTTGATATCTTAATCAACAAACGAAGGAACTCTTTGAAAACTTGTGAAGAATCAATCGTCTCGATGAGTTCTACAAGTACGTTACACAATTTCCAACATCGGAGTTGTGGATTGATCGGGAATAAACTTTATAATTATTTCAATGAATAGTTCAGTAAAAATCTCGATATCTTTATCGACAAATGATGGAACTCTTTGAAAACTTGTAGTGTTTAGATCGTCACGATGAGTTCTACTAGTATGTTGCACATATTCCAGCATCGAATTGTTGGATTAATCAGGAATAACCGTTATCAATGCCTAAATGAAGAGTTTGGTACAAACCACGATATCTTCATCAACATATGATAGAACTCTTAGAAAACTTGTACGGAATCGATTGTCTTGTTTATTTCTCGAATTATGTTGCACACATTGGAGCATCAAAGTTATGGATTGATTGGGAATCAACTTTAAGTGCTTAAATGAAGCGAATGGTACAAACCACGTTATCTTCATCAACAAATGATGGAAATCTTTGAAAACATGTGCCAAATCGACAATCTCGATGAGTTCTACTAGTATGTTGGACACATTCGTGCATCGGAGTAGTGGATTGATCGGGAATCAACTTTATAGGTTCTTAAAAGGAGAGTTCGGTACAAACTATGATATCTTCATCAACAAACGATGGAACTCTTTGAAAACTTGTACCAAGTCCATCGTCTCAATGAGTTCTACAAGTATGTTGCACACATTTGAGTATCGAAGTTGTGGATTCATCGAGAATCAACTTTATATGTGCTTCAATGAAGAGTTCGGTACAAACTAAGATATCTTCATCAACAAACGATGGAGATCTTTGAAAACTTGTATCGAATGGATCGTTTCGATGAGTTCTACATGTATGTTGCACACATTCGAGCATCGGAGTTGTGGATTTATCTGGAATCAACTTTATAAGTGCTTAAATGAGGAGTTCAATATAAACCATGATATCTTCATCAATAAACGAAGGAAATCTTTGAAAACTTGTAAAGAATCAATCATCTCGATGAGTTCTACAAGTATGTTACACACATTCTAGCATCGGAGTTGTGGATTGATTTGGAATTAACTTTATAATTGATTTGAAAAATCAAGATATTTTCATCCACAAACGATGGAACTCTTAAAAAACTTGTACCGAATAGATCGTCACATTGAGTTCTACAAGTATGTTGCACACATTCATCCATCGTAGTTGTGGAGTGATCTAGAATCAACTTAAACAAAAGATGGACTTTTTGAAAATTAGTACTGAATGGATCGTCTCGATGAGTTCTACAAGTATGTTACACACATTCCAGCATCGGAGTTGTGGATTAATTAGGAATAAACTTTATAATTGTTTAGATGAATAGTTTGGTAAAAATCCTGATATCTTTATCAACAAACGATGGAACTCGTTCAAAACTTGTACTGAATAGATCGTCTTGATGAGTTCTACAAGTATGTTTCACACATTCGAGCATCGAAGTTTTGGATTAATCAGGAATAACCTTTATAAATGCTTAAATGAAGAGGATGGTACAAACCACGATAACTTCATCAACATATGATAGAACTTTTTTAAAACTTGTACATAATCGATCGTCTCGTTTATTTCTAGAAGTATGTTGCACACATTCGAGCATCAATGTTTTGGATTAATTGGGAATCAAATTTATAAGTGCTTAAATGAAGCGTATGGTACAAACCACGATTTCTTCATCAACAAACGATGGAACTCTTTGAAAACTTATACCGAATCGATCGTCTCGATGAGTTCTACAAGAATATTGCTCACATTCGAGCATCGGAGTTGTGGATTGATTGGGAATCAACTTTATAAGTGCTTAAATGAAGAGTTCGGTACAAACCACAATATCTTCATCAACAAACAATGGAACTCTTTGAAAATTTGTACGAAATCGATCTTCTCGATCAGTTCTACTAGTATGTTGCACACATTTGTGCATCAGAGGTTTTGATTGATCGAGAATTTACTTAACTAAAGAGTTCGATACAAACCACGATACCTTCATCAACTAACGATGGAACTCTTTTAAAACTTGTACCGATCCATCGTATCGATAAGTTCTACAAGTACGTTGCACACATTCTTGCATCGGAGTTGTGGTTTGATCGAGAATCAACTTTATAAGTGCTTAAATGAAGAGTTCGATACAAACCACGATATCTCCAACAACAAATGATGGAATTTTTTTAAAATTTGTAACAAATCATTCATCTCGATGATTTCTACAAGTATATTGCACCCATTCGAGCATCAGAGTTCAAGATTGATCGAGAATTAACTTTATAAGTGTTTAAATGTTTAGTTTGGTACAAACCATGATATCTTTATAAAAATACAATAGAACTCTTTGAAAACTTGTACCGAATCAATTGTCTCAATGATTTCTACAAGTATTTGCACACATTCGTGCATCAGAGTAGTGGATTGATCGGGCATAAAATTTATATGTGCTTAAATGAAGAGTTCAGTACAAACCAAGATATCTTCAACAACAAATGATGGAACTCTTTGAAAACTTGTACCAAATCGATCATCTCGATGAGTTCTACAAGTATGCTGCACACATACGTGCATTGGAGTTTTGGATTTATCGAGAATCAACAAATGATGGAAATCTTTGAAAACTTGTACCGAATCAATCGTCTAAAAGAACTCTACAAGTGTGTTGCACAGATTCAAGCATCGGAGTTGTGGATTCATCGGGAATCAAATCTATAAGTGCTAAAATGAAGAGTTCAGTGCAAACCATTATAAATTCATCAACAAACAGTGGAACTCTTTGAAAACTTGTACTAAATTGATCGTCTCAATGAATTCTACAAGTATCTTGCACACATTCAAGAATCGGAGTTGTGGATTGATCGTGAATCAACTTTATAAGTGCTTAAATGAAAACTTCAGTAGAAAGCACGATATCTTCATCAACAAACGATGGAACTCTTTGAAAACTTGTATCATATCGATCATCTCGATGAGTTCTACAAATATGTTGCAAAATTTGAATATCAGAGTTCATTACAACCCACGATATCTTCATCAACAAATGATGGAACTGTTTGAAAAATTTTCAAGAATTGATGGTCTCGATGAGTCCGACAAGTATGTTGTACAAATTTGAGCATCGATGTTGTGGATTGATCGAGAATTAACATTATAAGTGCTTAAAAGTAGAGATCGGAATAAATCACAATATCTTCATCAACAAATGATGGAACTCTTTGAAAACTTGTACTGAATTGATCATCTCGATCAGTTAAAAAATTAATTTGCACAAATTCTAGCATCAGAGTTTTGGATTGATCTGGAATCAATTTTATATGATCTTAAATAAAGAGTTTGGTACAAACCACGATATCTTCATAAAAAAATGGTGGAAATATTTGAAAACTTGTACTGAATCAATCTACTCGATGAGTTCTTCAAGTATGATGATGAAGGCGAAGAAACACAACACACAACCACATGCATACACACATCAAAAGGTTGAGAAGGTTGATCAAAAGGATCTCAAGGAGAAAACCTTGAAGATTACCAAAATGTCGGTTCCAAAAGGAACAATGACTCAAGCTAATCCTTCAGGACCCGATGCAGAACGGGGACCTAAATCAACCTAATTGTTTTTGCAGGATCAGGATTCAAGTGCAAAGACATCAGGCATGTTAAATGAGTGGATCCTAGACAGTGGTTGTTCGGCGCACATGACGGGAGACGAAGAACTGTTCTCAGATATTCAAAAATCATATGGTCCATCTATCGTGTTTGGAGATAACAGTAAAGGCAGAGTACTTGGCAGAGGATGTATACATCGCAATGGACTAAGGATTTTCAATGTTGCTCTCGTATCCAACCTCAAGCATAATCTGCTAAGCTTAAGTCAACTATGCGAAAACGGGTACACAATATTTTTTATTCATTCAGGTTGTTCTATAGCTGACAATGTTACAGGAGAAGTGAAACTTGGAGGAATCTGGAAAGGTGGTCTTTATGTTGTCGATTGACAAAGTGGCCAACAACATTCATGCTTTTTAGCACTGAGCAAAGAAGAAACCACACGGCTATGGCATAAAAGATTAAATCATTTGAATTTCAAAACCATTAACCATATTGCCAGAAATGAGCTTGTCGCAGGTCTACCTGATGACATCACATTTTGTAAGGAAGGCGTATGCAAAGCCTGTCAACAAGCGAAGCAGACCAAAGCTTCGTTTTGTTCCAACCCAGAGAAGAATACCTCAAGCAGGATTCTTGAATTATTGCACATGGACCTATTTGGACCATTCACTCCACCCTCTATAAGTATAAAGATATATACTCTTATGGTAGTTGATGACTATTCTAGGTACACATGGGTTCGTCAGGTTAAAGCCAAAGATGAGGTTAAGATCATTCTACCCAAGTTAATTCTCAAGGAGCAAAACAGTAAACAGGTTACTGTGAAGAGGATCCGATCTGACAATGGAACCGAATTTTGCAATGGAATCCTCATGAATTTCTGCGCAGAAGTTGGTATAATTCATGAAAGGTCCACTGCTAGGACTCCTCAGCATAATGGTCTAGCAGAGAGGAGGAATCGGATTCTGAAAGAAGCAGTGCGGTCTATGCTAGCCGGCGCTGATCTACCTGCTAAGTATTGGGGAGAAGCGGTGATGACGGCTTGCTATACGCAGAACAGAAGTTCCAATACCAGCCGATTCAATAAGACTCCTTACAAAGTATATAATGGTCGTAAGCCTAATTTAGATTATCTACGTGCTTTTTGTGCGACTTGTTATATCCATAACAACGGAAAATCAAAACTTAACACTTTTTACCTAAGTCAGATGAGGGTGTACATCTTGGATATGGTCACCCCACTCACAACGGTTATAGAGTGTTAAACAAGACAACTAGAATTGTGGAAATAACACGCAATGTTATTTTTTATGAATCTACTTTAGTGCGCAGAGCTATAAAAGAGACGAAGGTTTACAATCATGAGACTAATGATGTCAACGGTCAATCAATTCTGAATTCTTTCGAATACTTACGAATTGACCCGTCTAAGTCTATGAGTGATTGCAATCCAATCCAGACATATTCAGCAGATGATCAAACTGTTGACCAGGCCAGTGATGCTAACGATCATTATGACGTCAATTCCCAATAAGATATCTTTGACCTGCTTGATGACTCAGATGTGGAGATTTTGAATTCTCCACCTGTTGCTGAAGAAGTAGGGGTGCTACTGAAGATCTTGGCAGAGGAGCTGCTGAGATACCAGCGGCTGATGTACCTGCTGAAGAAGAAGCTCCTGACTATGAAGTTCCTATAGCAGAAGCCCCGGTTGCTGAAGGAATTCCTGCTGCTGAAGAGCAAATTGCTGACATTCCAGATGCTAAGGATCAAGCGAATGATGAAGAGAATGTCAATAATCGAGAAGGAGAAGGAAATGCTAGATAACATATATGACTAGCATGGCTGCATGCTCATTCTCTAGAAGATGTTCTCGGAGATATTAATGATCTTATTGTGACAAGACAAGGGTCCGCAATGTTTTCTTGCTACCTATCTAGTGAGGAACCAACCAAGGTTGAGGATGATCTTCGCGATCCAGACTGGGTGAACGCTTGCAAGAGAAGCTTGCTGAATTCACTCGCAATCACGGATGGGATCTGGTAGATAGACCTGAACATCAAAATGTTATTGGCACCAATTGGGAGTTCAAGAACAAGAAGAACGAATCAGGCGTGGTGGTGAGAAATAAAGAACGTCTTGTAGCCAAAGGTTATAAATAGTGTGAGGGCATTTACTACGACTAGACATTTGCTCCATTAGCTAGATTGGAAGCAATAAGGTTATTTCTTGCATATGCTGCACATCATGAATTCTCGGTCATGCAAATGGACATCAAAAGTGCATTCCTAAATCGCGAGCTCAAAGAAGAAGTCTATGTTGAGCAACCCCCAGCATTTGAGAATGGAAACCAAGTCTATAAGCTAAGGAAAGCTTTGTATGGCCCGAAGCAAGCGCCACGAGCATGGTACGAAACGTTATCCAAGTTTCTGCTCGACAATGGTTTCAAAAAGGGAAGGATTGATCAAACTCTCTTTCGTATTAAGGACAAAGGAAGCATTCTACTTGTGCAAATTTATGTTGATGATATTATTTTTAGCTCGAAGAATCAAGATCTCTGCGATAAATTCTCCAAGCTAATGATGAGTAACTTTCAAATGAGTATGATGGGGAAGATGTCCTACTTCCTTGGACTTCAAGTTCAACAATCCAATGAAGGGATTTTCATTCACCAAAGGAAATACACGCGGGATCTGATTGCAAAGTATTGTCCAGAGAGAACCAAGAGCATGAGGATTCCCATCAGCAATACGTGCATAACAGCTCTTGAGAAAGAAGGTTAAGCAGTGAATCCTACTTTATATCGAGGGATCGTTGGGTCTTTGCTATATCTTACATCCAGCAGACCAGATATCTCATATGATGTGGGACTATGTGCTAGATATCAATCAAAACCTAACAAAACACATCTAGACACAGCAAGAATTGTTAGATATTTGAAATGCACAGAAGGCTTAGGAATTTGGTATCCAAGAGCCGACAGTCTAGCTCTGAGTGGTTTCTCAGATTCTGATTTTGGAGGATGCAAAATTTATAGGAAAAGCACCAGCGGCACATGTAAATTCCTTGGACATAAGTTGATCAGCTGGTTCAGCAAAAAGCAACATTCGGTAGCAACATCAACCACCGAAGCAGCTGCTAGCTGTTGTCATCAAATTTTGTGGATTTGACAACAACTTCAGGATTATGATATTTCTCCGGAATGCGTACCAATCTACTGCGATAACAACAGTGTTATGTGCATCACAAAGAATCCAGTGCATCATTCCAGAACCAAGCATATTGATATCTGACATCACTTTATTCATGATCATCAAGAAAAGAAGGATATTGATATTCAACGTATATGCACGGAGGATCAAATAGCAGACATCTTTACTAAACCTTTAGCAGAAACAAGATTCAAAGAATTATGCATCAAATTAGGTCTGATGGAATTAGACGTTGCTGCGGATGAATGAGATGCTATTCTCATTCTTTCTGGTTTTCGTGGTTTTTAATTTTACATCTCGGCATACGATGAAGGTCTCTGCTAAATGAAGTATTCTAGGATGATTGCAAACGTCAAATGCACTGCTAAGCAGTCAGCAGACAGATTGTGTCTGCTCAACAAAATATATGAGGATGAAGATCAAATTCTATCTTTCGTCTTGAGGACATATGTCAAAGATCATTCTGTTGATATGTTAATATTATGCAATTATTCATTTCTAAAGGATGGACATGCATTGCAAAAGGACTTCATTTCATCTTAAAAAGAGAGGGCTATTACATCATACGTAAAAAATCAACAAAAGCCTACTACAGAATTCATATTCTTCAGAAAGGAGAAACAGGCTTGTAGGGATAGAAAAAGGCTCCCTGGAGATTGGATGGGACTTCAACAATCTCCGGAAAACTCTTTTCCATCAACTAGCTGAGTTGCATTCCATTCCAAAGTGGCAATAAAGGGTAAAGTTTGACGCTTTCCCAGACATTCTTGAAGAAGAAACTGGCCCAGTCTACAGAGGCAACATCGTCAATAGCCATCATTACCTGCCACATATCCATTGAAAACAGAAGTCGTAAGGCTCCTCTGCTACCAGAATACCATGGGCAATGCGGAATATCACCCAAGATGAGGTCTGAAGACCAGAGGCTGGAACATTTGGGCTGAATTCAAAGCGGGGAGAATGACGCCATATCTCCCATGACTGCCATTCTGGGGCTACCTCTGCTCCAAGATAGTCCTGCGCGGACAGTGGACCTCGAGGAATACCGAAATCCTTAGAAAAGGTGTCGGGGGTCCAACAGACGAGCTTACCATGGAACACCCCGTAAATCGCATTCTGCTCAACACGACAATCACCAAGGAAATCCCAGAGAATTTCTTCCTGGAAACGATGAGGGGTAGCACATGCAAACTGTGAGAGACCTCCCCACTGCAATGTGGCCATGACTTACTCGGCCACATCATAATCATCCTCATAGTATCCATACAAACAGGACTCATCAAGAATCCGGTTGCACCTGATCTCTAAGGTTTTTGATGGAGAATCCATTCGTCGAGAAGGAAGTTTGCTTTTCTTATGGAAGGAAAGGTTGCGATTATGGGATTAGTTAAGGTAGAAAGTTGTGATGTTTGGATAATATTTAACGAGAGTATTTATAGAGAAATCACTAATCATGACGGGAAGAAAAAAAATCTGTCTGAACATCACAATGATTCGTCTCTTGGAATACGAAACATCGCGAGTAAGGGAATCGACGTGTATGCATGGGGAGTCAAATCATTTCAGCAGTAACAAGTAATGGTCATTGAGAGGCTCGAGGCTCTCATCATTATTTTTTTTCAGCACTGTCACAACAGGGTCTCAGTAGAGCTTCGAAAGATGCTGACGAATCATGTGGAAGGTTAGCATCCTTGGACGCATGCTAGATCAAAAGCATTAGCATATCCGAAATCGAGGCGGGATGACTCTAAATTCAAACTTGATGGGACCCGATAAGGCGCATTTAATGTACGCAAAATGGCTGCATCAACTGAGGAGAAGCCACATCAGATGCACTCGAGTGTTTCTCGAAGCATGGGAAGCCATATGGAAAGACGCATTAATTCTGAATCTTTGATCTAACCTATCGCAGATCTTCTCTCAACAGTTAGATCTCACATTCAAAAGATTAACCCTATTTTGCTCTAATCACTGTTCACTTCCATTCATTTTTTTCTTTCGAAACCCAGAGCAAAAATTACCAATTTCAAAATTCTTCAAGATTACTCAAAGTTCTTTTCCAAAAACATGGCCTCCAACCCCAAATCTTCATCATCCCAGAAACCTACTTCCCATAAACATCGTTCGAAAACCAGTGAACCCCCTTTCTTCAATCTTCCACGAAAATTTGAAGAACCCTTGCATGCGCGTCGTGCACCATGTTTTACTGGCATTATAAAGAAGAAAGATATTGATGATTCAATAACATATGGTCAACTGGTTATGATGGCTCGGAAGAAAGAGCAGACCGGCCACTCAAAGGAGCAAAGGCGTTTAGCTCAAATCATGAACGATCGCTTTATGTATAAACGTCTTGCTGCTGAACTTATCCCAGATTGGATAATGGATATCCTCGACAGCGAACGGGTAATTCAGTACTTATCCGCTGAACCCATGCATTTTAATCCGCATATGGTTTCTAAGTTCTATGCCATAGCAGTCATGAGTAAGGATGGAAAGTCTTTTAAAACCTGTGTTTATGGAAGCATCATTGAAGTGAATGTCGACGTTCTTGCTAAGATTTTTGGTCTTCGGAATAAGGGGAAACGTATATCTCAATACAAAGTAACAGATTATGATGACATAGAAAGGCGTTGGAATATGTGGAAAAAGCCTGAGAAAATAAAGGATAGAAAAGGTCAACTCATTTCATTCAAGGCTGCCACCCCCACTAACGCTCTAAAGGATGAGTTTAAAACTCTTGCTGAATGGGTAATCAAGATGTTTCAATGTGATGCTGGATCATATTCTGAGCTCTCTACTAAGAAATATGCAGTGATGATGGCTCTCACAAACAGAGTGAAGGGCAATTGGGCAGAGTTTTTTTCGAACGATGGGTAGAGCACGCCAGGAAAAATGATCACATGTCTGTAGATGGAACATTCTCATCGAATGTTAACTTTGGATTGAAAATAAGCAAATTTCTGGAGGTAGTCATGCACCCCAAGAAGATTGATCAATGTGTGAAGTTACTTCCCACTGATTTCTTTCCTGTAAAAAGGAAGGAAGCCAACCCTCTTGACTTCAAGAAACCAAAGAAGTTGACTGGCAAGTCCAATGTCGATAAGGATAAGCCTACTTCTGATGAGGAAGTAGACGAACGCTCTTTAGGACAACAAGTGTTGCGGACAACATCACTTATCACTGCAGAAGAAATAGCAGTACTGACTAAGAATGCTGAAACAGAGCAGTGCTTTCGTCAACTTGAGGACATTGTAACTCTCAGTGATATGCCTACCGAAAGGATAGAGAAATTATGGATAAAAAGGCAGCAGAATAGCCACCACTTGTGATGGGTCAACTTGCTGTTCCAATTTCATCTAAACAACAAACAGGCGTTGTGCCAAACGAAAAAAGGAGATCTGCTCGTCAGCGGCTATTCAAAACTACTGAACTTCAGGAAATCAAAGAAGCCAAGAAGAAAGTAGCTGCTGATCAAGCTGCTGCTGCTGCTGAAAAGGAGGTTGACCCACCCTTGTCCTCTAAAAGTTTTGAGGATCGTGCAAAGAAAGCACATGAAACTAAAGAATACAGGAAGGAGATGGAAAGAATTACGTTCGAAGGAAGAGATCTAAATTTTGAACAGGTAAAGCAATCTCACGACGAGCGAGAGGCCCAAAAGAAGATTGCTAGTGCAACATCAAACGAGGAAGCTACTGAAGAATTAAGCAGCGCAGCAAAGAAAGGCAAGACAACAGCAGACTCTACTTAGAAAAGGAAAGAGGTGGAAATTCTTGTTGAAGTTAATAAAACTGCCAAAATTACACCTGAAGAAGACGACATGTCTGATGAAGAGCTAGATAAGATGATCCACTCTGGAGCCTTCGATGCTAAGGAACACTCCAAAGGCACACAGGTTCAGATTCGCGAACCAACCGACGAACCCAATCAAAGTGATAGTTCAGAAGAGGACGTACCACATAAAGTAATAGATGTTATACCTCCCAGGGATAAGGATGCAGGGTCGTCAGGAACCTCAAAGTAGATCGAAGATACCAACATGTCTGCTAAGGAACCTTCCGCTAAGGAAAATATTGTTGGGTCTGAAAAGGAACCGTCTGCTGAAGACATGGCTCATAAAAATGCTGAAGAATCTATTGTAGCTGAAGTAATTATTGTGGACACTGCTGAAGAGGTCCATGCAGCTGAGGAGACAACAACTGCTGCTGATAATGTCGATCAAGCAGATGATACAATGGAACAAGAAGTTTCATCTGCTGGACTTCTGAATGAGTCCACCTGTTCATCAGAATCTGATTTTGAGGGGGAATCTATTGAGGTATTTGATGCCAAAACTCTTAGAAAATACCCCACCTTAAAGAATGAACAACTGAGGATCCCATTTCATGGATTACCTGGCAAACTCTTTCGCTCAAGAAGAGAAGCTCAATGGTGCGCATCTATCTTGCTTGAGGAGGATTTGAATGCTGATCTTCGAGATTGGAGTGATGAGATCTTAGCATTTGTGGATCAAGAGGTCAATAGGGACATTACCGGGGTCTTCTATGTTGAAATCGATGAAGGAACAGACGATGGCAAGGCACTTGGTAAACAATCCAGGCGATGGGAAACGTATGATTACATCATGCATGAACTTTGCTTTGAAGAAAGGATGATTACCATTGCCAGGAAAGGCCTCAACTTTTGGTGTTTAGAAGAATCTTGGGCAAATGAATGGATGGATCAGCCCCCCTGCACGAAACAGTCCACCGATCAACAGGTGATTGCAAGATTGAAAGCCATCCATGCCCACAGAAAGTTTTTTGCATCCCAGTCGCTGCCCCCATCAAAGTTTGCTCTGGATGAGAAGTCTGTAGCACATATACAGTTAACCAAATGACAAAGGGCTGCAATTGATGCTTATAAAAAAAGGAAAGCTGCTTATGAGGAGAAGTTGCGAGTTTGAAGCCTAGAACTAGCTGCTCTTGAACAGGCGAAGGAAGAAGAGGCTAAGAGACAAGATTATCTCAATATGGTTACTCTTTTTAGAAACACAACACTCGAGTTGCTACCTCACTTTAAGCTTCTGAGGCTCAAGGTTCTGCTTCAAATCCCAATCAGGATGTAGTGGTTAACTCAATGGAAGTGGATACCAATGTGGTTACTGAAGAACCTGCAAACACAACCACAGCGGAAGCTACCACCCAAAGAATTGAAGTTGCTGTTCCAGGATCTGCAGTGATAACAGTGGAAGGAGGAGATGGTGAGATTACTACCACATCAGATTGAAATGAAATGGTTATTTCTGACATTCCCATTGCTGCTGAACCGGTACAAGTGAGTTTTCAATCTCTTGTTAACATACTCCACAACGCACTACATCAACGCGAAATTCAGCAAGCGAGATTTAATGAAGAAGTCCGAAAAGAGGTTACTGATGTACGAGGTGCAATCTCTGGAGTTAAAACCTCTGTCTCTGAGGTTCAGCAAAAGGTTGGTAAAGTTACTAAAAAGATCGCACATGTGGAGGAAACCGTCTCTACGGTGCAAATCAATGTGGTGACTCTCAGAGTAGATCTTGATGAACACAAATCTTTCTCCACTATTGTTTTCAATGCGCTCAAAGAGGGGGAAGAAAGAAGAATTGCTGAGCAAGCAAGGGTGAAAGCAGAGGAAGCAGAGCTGTTGCGGAAAGAAAAAGAGTTCGAACGTACTATGATGGAACAAAGGATAAAGTTAGGTGCACAACAGAAAGCATAACAACAATCGCGTATCGAGCAGATGGAGAAACTCATGGCCATGACAATACAAAAGGTGGAATCTCTTGAGTAGCCAAAACCTCCATCGGACGCCCAGAACTAAGGTCATCCTCATCTGTCGCTTCTATTTTATCATAGTTCTAGCTGTGATTCTGAACTGATTTCACTGGACTTGCATTTTCAAAATGATATATGAAATCATCAGAATCATGATAAAATCTTACTCTTTAATTCTGATTTTCCGAGTGCTTACAATAGTTGAAATACACTCTCTATGTATTCAACGAATCACAATCTGGAAGATAGGTTAAAAATGTTTGTTGGATGATTTATTTGTAATAATACTAAGGGAAAATATTCCTCAGCATATTTTGAGGGGGAATTTTATATAAAATAGAAGATCTTTTGCTAAGGATTTAAAGCAAGTAAGATTCTAAGATTGTTTGTCTAGAAATTTCCTTGTAACTCAGAATTTTTCAATGCTAAGTCTCAGTAATCCATAGTAAGCTTTGATCCCACCAAAAATGGGGAAATTGTTGGGAAAATATTCCTGAACTCTCCTTAGGATCACATTGTAAAAGATTTTGTTTGATCAAACCTTAGTAGATGGTTGATCATTGCTGAACCTTAGAATATCTTAGCACTCTCAGCAAACATCAGAGAATGCTAAAGAGGAAGAAAGCTAGTGGTAGCAGAATGTTGAGGAGTCAGCATTTGCTAACACATCACAGATTGCTAAGGGCATTAGCAATCCGAAGTCAAAAGTAGCAGAAGAGCATTTGCTGCGCAGACAAACATCTAGTCCAACAGTATGCTAAAAGATATCCAGCTGCCTGCTCCAGAAAAGCTCATCAAAGCAAATCACAACGACTGCTACACCGTCATTCCGGCCAACGCGCAAAGACTAGACCTGTCAGAAGTAGGTCGGAAAAGCCTGTACGGAGTCAGAAAAGTTGGTAAAAAGCTACCTGCAATTAAGATGAAAGATCCATTGTGTCTAAACGGAAATGCCGACTCGAGTTTTGAATCTCCATCTATAAAAGGAAGATACAAAAAGCTGTTCACACTCTTACACAAATATATATTCGGAAGATTCCAAAAAGGCCAAAAGGCTCGAGAGCAGTTCTGTTGAAAGGCATAACACAGAGACATCGAAAAGCCTTCAACAACTTGAGTGTCTCATTGTACGTCTGACACTCATATGAGAGATTCTTGAATTGAATCAAGAACTTCAATCATTGGGATCACTTTCTTTATAGAAAGTATCCAGCAGTCAATTTCTTGTAAAGGAATTGATTAGGACGGGCACTGAAACCGCAAAAGAAGGACAGTTCGGAAGGAACTTTAAACTCTTCCAAAGGTGGTAAAAGCTTGTTTTACGAAGGTGCGCCCTTGACTCAGCCGTAGCCATACCTAAGAAGTTTGGAGTATAGGAAGATAGCCGTGAAGCAGTCAGACCTTACGTTAGCTGCCTGCTTTACTTGAAAGGTAACTCTTTGTACACCGTATACTTTCATAGTGAAATTCTTAGCGATACGACTAAGGAGTGGACATAGATCATTTGATTGAACCACTATAAACCTTGTGTTCTCTTGCTGATTACTATTTTATTGCTTATTGTGCGACCGTGATTTAAAACCTAGCAACAGAGTTGCTAGTGTATAACTGCAAGAAGGAACTTAAGTAAACTTGAACAAAATCGTATTTGAAAATAACCAAAATACAAGTAAACTCTATATTATTTTGCTGCATTTTGTGTTTAAACTTTATCGCTACCACGATGACTCTGATCTTAGGGACCAACATCAGGAATAAAATTTATTAGTGCTTAAGTGAAGAGTTATGTACAAACCACGATATCTTCATCAAAAAACAATGGAACTCTTTGAAAACTTGTACCGAATTGATCGTCTCAAAGAGTTCTACAAGTATGTTGCAAATGTTCGAGCATCGGAGTTGTGGATTGATCGGGAATCTACTTTATAATTGCTTAAATGAAGAGTTCGGTACAAACCACGATATCTTGATCAACAAACGATGGAACTCATTGAAAATTCGTACCAAAAAATTAGAAGTATGTTGTAAACATTCGAGCATCGAAGTTGTGGATTCATCGAGAATCAAATTTATAAGTGCTTAAATGAAGAGTTCGTTACAAACCACGATATCTTCATAAAAAAACAATGGAACTCTTTGAAAACTTGTACAAAATTGATCGTCTCGAAGAGTTCTACAAGTATGTTGCAAATGTTTGAGCATCGGAGTTGTGGATTGATCGGGAATCAACTTTATAATTGCTTAAATGAAGAGTTCGGTACAAAGCATAATATCTTCATCAACAAATGATGGAACTCTTTGAAAACTTGTACTGAATCGATCATCTCAGTGAGTTCTACAAGTATGTTGCAAATGTTCGAGCATCAGAGTTTTGGATTGATCGGGAATCAAATTTATAATTTAAATGAGGAGTTCGGTACAAACCACGATATCATCATCAACAAATGATGGAACTCTTTTATAATTTGTACCGAATCAATCATCTCGATTAGTTTTACCAGTATGTTTTACACATTAGAGCATTCAAGTTATGGATTCATCGGGAATCAAATTTGTAAGTGCTTAAATGAAGAGTTCGGTACAAACCATGATATCGTATTCAATAAAAAATGAAACTCTTTTAAAACCTGTACTGAAATGATCATCTCAATGAGTTCAACAAGTATGTTGCACACAGTCGAGCATTAGAGTTTTGAATTGAAAGGGAATCAACTTTATATGATCGTAAATGAAGAGTTTTGTACAAACTACGAAATCTTCATCAAGAAATGATGGAACACTTTGAAAACTTGTACCAAATCAGTCGTCTTGATGAGTTCTTTTAGTATGTTGTACACGTTCGAGCATCCGAGTTGTGGATTGATCGGGAATAAACTTTATAAGTGCTCAAATGAAGAGTTAGGTACAAACCTCAATATCATCATCAACAAATGATGGAAGTCTTTGAAAATTCGTACCGAATCAACCGTCTAGATGAGCTCTACAAGTATGTTGCACACGTTTGAGCATCAGAGGTCTGGATTGATCGGGAATTAAATTTATAAGTGCTTATATGAAGCGTTGGTTCAACCATATTATCTTCATCAAAAAACGATGGAACTCTTCGATTACTTTTATTGAATTGATCGTCTCGATGAATTCTACAAGTATGTAGCACACATTAAATTATCGGAGTAGTGGATTCATCGGGGATTAAATTTATAAGTGCTTAAATGAAGAGTTTGGTACAAACCATGATATCTTTATCAACATACATTGGTACTCTTTGATAACTTGTACCGAATCGATCGGCTTAATGAGTTTAATAGGTATGTTGTATATGTTCGAGCATTGGAGTTGTGGATTGATCGAGAATAAACTTTATAAGTGCTTAAATTAAGTTTTCGGCAAAAAGCACTATATCTTCATCAACAAACAATCAAACTCTTTGAAAACTTGTACCCAATCAATCGTCTCGATGAGTTATACAAGTATGTTGCACACGTTCGAGCATCAGAGGTCTGGATTGTTCGAGAATAAACTTTATAAGTGCTTTGTTGGGAAATTATTCCTAAAATCTCCGTTAGGACTTATTTGTGAAATGGTTTTGTTGAATCAAACCTTAGCATTTGGTCGATCATTTGCTGAATTCTAAATAGTCTAGCATATCTTGTAATGTCCTGTAAAGGTCACATATTGAGTTGTAATAGACTAGTTTGCTAGAAGGTTTCCTAGAAGACATCGGAGAATACCGTTCGCTAGAACTCAGATGATAGCAGAATGCTAAGGCATTAGCATTTGCTAACATTCAGCAAACTGCTAAAGACGCTAGCAAATAGAAGTCAAAAGGAACCAAGAATCAGCGGAAGTTACTACAGCAGAATATACATCTAGCATATCGCCAAGGATATTCATCTAGCAGATTGTGCTAAAAGATCATAGCAAAGCAAGACAGACAAAAGACTGAAGCCTTACTCCCGTTCTGACAAAAGTACACACAAAGGACGAGGCTTTCCCGAAGTAGTTCGGAAAGTACAGATCAACACCAAAAGCGACTGATCAAGTCAAATCACTTTCGGACAAAGGAGCCATTGTGTCTAACGGATATGGAGATTCAAGATTTGAATCTCCACCTATAAAAGGAAGGTCCAAAAGTGAAAATCGACTACTGCTTCTATCACTACCGTCATTCGTAAATATGCTAAGTGTTAGATTCCTTTGACAAAGCGAACAAGTGAAATGTAGTCAGTTGAGAGCTCGTGATAAAGAGTATTCAAAGCTCTCAACAACCAGAAGTGTCTTTCATTGAATTACTGGCACTCCATTGAAGAGAGATTCTTCAATCATTGGGATACCTTTCTTTTCTGAAAGAATCGAACAGTCGAACACCTGAAAAGGTCTAGACTAAGACGGGCATTTAGCCGCATCCGAAGAAAAGTTATGAAGTAACTATAAAACTTCCAAAGTAGGAAATGCATGTTTTACGATGGTGTGCCCTTGACTCAGCCAAACCTACACGTGAGAAGTTCAGAATATCGGAGGATAGCTGTCAAGTAGCCAGATCGAAAGTTTACTGCCTACTTAACGTCAAAGGCGAATTATTGTACTCTGTATACATACTAAGTGAATTCTTACCGTTTCGGCTAAGGAGTGGACATAGATCTATTTGGATCGAACCACTATAAACATCATGTTCATTTACTGTTTTATTACACACAAGACTTTAAACCTAGCAATCATATTGCTAGTGTATAACTATGAAGAAACCTTAATCTATTCCTGAGTTTAAATAATATTCAAAGGAAAACATAAGTGTAAGTGACGATTAAACATTCCGCTGCATTTCATGTTCTTGATTAAACACAACTACTCTGATATTTAAGGACCAACAAGTGGTATCAGAGCGGGAGGTTGAAAAACCGACTGCTTCTGAGTCGCTTAAGACCAAATCTATATTTTCCTTGCACTATTACTTGTTTTTCTGTGTCTGTCTGTCTAGCTCAGGAGATTACTTAAGGCGTGGACAATATGTTGAATCACCACGCACTTGGAAAGTACACAAAAGAGAACTTCAAGTCATGGAAGAAGCTTGCTCTTATAAACCTACAAAGCATCCATCCTGAAATGGCGGATGTGCTGGAAAGAGGTCCAAAAAAAATTATGAAACCTAACAATTTTGTAGGGGCTGCTGCTGCTGGAGCAGAACCAAGACCTCAAATGGTTCCAAAGCCCTATGAATAATACACAACCGAGGATAAAAAGAGAGCTCAGTTAGAACACGTGGTAAAGAAGCTGATCTATGACTGTCTACCAAAATTGATGGCTGACAAAGCACTTGACTTTGATGCTGCCAAAGAGATGAGGGATTTTGTCTGCGAAGCATCCCAAGAGACAGACCAGATGAAACGTAATAAGATACAGGTAGCCGTTGACAAATATGAATCATTTTCTATGATTGCAGGTGAATCCATACAGGATATGGAAGAACGTTTCAACACCATAATAGGAGAACTTTGCAATCACAAAAAAGAATATGGAAACGGGGAGATGAACAACAAAATTATCTCCAAATTATATCCCAGGGATGATTGGTTTGCAAAGATGACAAGTTTGAGGACCTCAAAAACATGTCAACATCCGAGGTATTTCCTCAACTCAAATCTCATGAGTTCATTATACAGCAGTCGAAAGGGAATGAAGCGGCCGTGGCACAAGCTTCATCAACAATTGCTGGCACCTCTGAGGATTTAGCGTATTTCGCTAAGAAGGATTTCAACAAATATAAGATGAAAAAGCCCTTCTACGAGCAAGAAAGACCTGCTCCAGCATCACCAACAAAGGAAGCTATTTCCAATGCATGTACACAACCCATTGATCTGAAGATCAATGAACTGGAAGAGCAAATGAAAAAGCTGCAGAAGATGATGAATGAAGGTAAAGCTGAGAAAGAGGCAAAAGAAATCCAACCATCATCATCTAACCGCTCAGCAGAGCGAAAGCCTAGGACATGCTTTTAATGTGGTTCACCAAACCATTTAAAGCATGAATGTCCGAAAGTCAGCAGAGAAGAAAGAGAGCACCTGAAGCAAAGATTTGAAAGATGTGCTGTCAAAGCAGTCACCAGAGCGCTGCTGACAAGGACGGAAGCTTCTGACATTCTTGAGAATGACGAGGAGTATTACTGCTCCTCAGAAGAAGAAGACAATGATGAAGCTCTGTTCGTATTAATGGCAAACATTGTTGAAGATCAGTTTGCCGAAGCTGACATAGATACTGAGCAGAGCAGTGAATCAGCCCTAGCCGCTGAAGAAAATGAGGTATTAATTACCAACACTGTTAGCATTACTGTAATGGATGAATCGGAGGAATAATTTTTAGATTCTGAGGAAGATTATTTGATAAAGCTATCAATTGAATTTTCCAAAATGTACGAAATCAAAAATGCAATTATTGGTGCAAACACCTCACTTCAACTAAATATTCAATCTTTAACCGAGGAAGTCGAAAGATTGAGGTTAGAAAGTGAGGTACTCTTGAAATTAAAAGCAGATTTTTCTCAACTATCAGAAAGATTTCAAAATTTAGAAAAAGAAAATTGTGCTTTAAAGAGTACCCCTAGAGAGGACTGCATCTGTATGTATGCATCCAGCAAGGCAGCTCTCAATGCCCTTGTAAGACAACAAAGACATCACAACGATAAGTCTGGGCTTGGATGTGAATCCTCAAAAAGGATTTCAAAATCTTATGCTAGTTCCTCTAAACAGAATCCAATTCTGTTTGTATCTGCTGGATCTAACTCTGCTGAAAAGGGAAAAGGAATAGTTTCTATTGAAACATCATATGCTAAGCCAATTGCTAAGCAGAAGAATGGATATCCGCAGAATGCGTCTTTCGATCTCAGTAGAGGTCTACACCAAAGACGGCTAATTATTCGTCTGTTGGATCTCAGCAGAGGCATCATTCAGGATCTGCTAAGCCTTTATCTAATGGACCTCAGCAGAGGAACCCAAGGATAAATGCTATGCGCGATTCTGCTAAGCCTAAACAGATGAACCAAAGGACGAATAACAAGCATGTATTTGATGGACCTCAACAGAGGAATCCGAGAGCATATGCTAAATCCTATTCAGCAAACCCAATGAGTGCTGAGCGTTCTGATTTCAATGCAAGAATAGTGAATCCTAACTTTCACAAGAGAAGGCATGCTCAATACAATGTTGTAAGACCCATTTATCAGCAGAACACGCTGCATAGGAGAAACGCCTATGCAAGGCCTGAGCCCAATTCATTCACATTTCAAAGGGCAAGGAAGGCTAAGCACACCACTACATCCAGAAATAACAATGTTAAAACATGCTAAACCAAAGGTCAAGAAAGTGGTAAAAAGTGATATCAAGAAGAAAGTCTTGAAAATCATTAAGATGTGGGTTCCGAAAGGAACTTTGATCCAGGCTAATCCTGCAGGACCCGACGCTAAACGGGTACCTAAATCAACCTAATTTACTTGCAGGAACAGGACCCGAGGGCTATGACAATGAACATATAAAACGAGTGGGTCCTGGACAGCGGTTGCTCCGCACACATGACCGGGAACGAAGATCTATTCTCATATATTAGAAGACTGTACAACGGTCCCAAAGTCAAGTTCGGAGATAATAGTGAAGGAGAAGTTGTTGGGACAGGGTGCATTGAACGCAATGGATTGAGGATCATCAATGTAGCACTCGTCTCCAACCTGAAGCACAACTTACTCAGCATAAGCCAACTATGCGAGAATGGGTACACTATATCCTTTGTCAATACTGGTTGTTCTATTTATGACGCCATTACAGGTGAATTGAAGCTCAGAGGCATCCGCAAGGGTGACCTATATATTGTTGATTGGCAGATGGTCAACAACATTCCTGCTTCCTAGCCTTGAATAAAGAAGAGACAACATGGCTGTGGCATAAGAGGTTTAATCACTTAAACTTCAAAACTATTAATTACCTTGCCAAGAACAAGCTTGTTGTAGGTCTGCCCAATGAGACTCTTCGCAAAGAAGGGATATGCAAAGCATATCAACAAGGAAAGCAGACCAGATCTTCTTTCATGACAAATCCTGAGAAGGGGACATTACAGAGGATCCTAGAACTACTTCATATGGATCGCTTCGGTCCTGTCAACCCACCCACTATAAGTAAACGATTATATACACTTGTGGTGGTTGATGATTTTTCCAGGTATACGTGGGTACGTCTTTTAAAGACCAAGGATGAGGTGAAGCTCATCCTACCAGAGTTAATCCTAAAGGAGCAGAACAGCAAGGAAGTTATTGTGAAGAGGATTCGCTCTGTTAATGGAACAAAATTCGGCAATGGAGTGCTTATGGATTTCTGTGCTGAAGTTGGGATTGCAGACGATAGATCTACTGCTAGGACCCCTCAGCAGAATGGACTAGCTGAAAAAGGACTCGGACGCTGAAGGAGGCCGTTCGTTCGATGCTAGCAAATTCCAAGTTATCTGCTAAGTACTGGGGTGAAGCAGTGATGACGGCCTGTTATACACAGAATATGAGTGCTATCACTAGCAGATTTAACAAGACACCCTACGAAGTGTACAACGGTCGTAAGCCTTCTATAACTCATCTTCGTGCATTCGGTTCTACATGTTTTATTCATAATAACGGAAAGTCAAAACTTAATACTTTCTTACCTAAGTCAGATGAGGGTGTACTTCTTGGATATGGTCACCCCACTCACAAAGGTTATAGAGTATTATATAAGACTACCGGTATTGTGGAAATAACATGCAATGTTATTTTTTATAAGACTACTTTAGTGCGCAGAGCAATTAAAGAGAAAGAGGATAGCAATCATGAGACTAATGATGTCAATGATCAAACGTTTTTAAATTCTTTCGAAAATATGCGTATTTATCTGACTAAGTCTATGAATGATTGCAATCCAAACCCGACGCACTCAGCAGGAGACCAGACTGCTGATCAGGCTAGTGATGCTAATGATCATGTTGAGGCCACACCTAATCATCTCCTTGATGGACTAGACATCTTTGATACGCTTGATGACAAAGAGGAGGAGACATCAAAGTCTACTCCAATTGGGGAAGGCACAGCTGTGAATGAAGATCTTGGCAGAGGCGCTGCAGAGATTCCAGCTGCTGAAAGACCTGCTGAAGAGGATCCCGCTCCTGGAAATCCTACAGCAGAAGTTCCAGTTGCTAACAACCCAGATGCTGAGCACCAGGAGGGTGCTACGGAGAACAATGTGCCAGACGATGATCGCGCAGGGGAAGGAAATGTTGCCGGACCAGTCAGACCAACATGGTTGCGCGCCCATCCTCTTGAAGATATCCTAGGAAATGTCAATGATCCTATCTTGACAAGACAAGGTAATGCTATGCTAGCTTGCTACATCTATAGTGAAGAACCCAAAAAGGTCGAGGAAGCTCAGCTAGATCCGGATTGGGTGAATGCTATGCATGAGGAGCTTGCAGAGTTCTCACGTAATAACGTGTGGGAACTGGTAGACAGACCTGAGCACCAAAGTGTTATAGGCACTAAGTAGGTGTTCAAGAACAAGAAGGACGAGTCAGGTCTGGTAGTCAGAAACAAGGCACGTCTTGTAGCCAATGGCTATAAACAATGTGAAGGAATAGATTATGATGAGACGTTTGCTCCTGTAGCAAGGCTAGAGGCAATTCGCTTATTCCTCGCGTATGCTGCTTATCATGAATTTGATGTGATGCAAATGGACGTGAAGAGTGCCTTCCTAAATGGTGAGCTCAAGGAGGAAGTCTATGTTGAGCAACCACCAGGCTTCGAGCATAGTAATCGAATTTATAGGCTCGAGAAAGCATTATATGGTCTAAAGCAAGCACCCCGAGCATGGTATTGAACTCTATCTAAGTTCCTGCTAACTAATGGCTTTAAGAAAGGAAGGATTGATCAAACTCTCTTCCGCATCGAAGATGGAGGAAGTATTCTGCTAGTTCAAATATATGTTGATGACATAATTTTTGGATCAAATAATCAAGATCTACGCGATAAATTTTGGTATCTTATGACTAGCAACTTCCAGATGAGCAAGATGGGAAAGATGTCGTATTTCCTTGGATTGCAAGTCCAGTAGAGAAGAGAATTTTTATTCACCAGAAGAAGTATGCTCGCGATCTGATTGCGAAATATTGCCCAGAGAAGACAAAGAGCTTGAGGATTCCAATTAGTACGACGTGTATAGCTGCGCTTGAGAAGGAAGGAGACGATGTGAATCCTACTCTTTATAGAGGAATTATTGGTTCACTGTTATATCTCACCGCCAACAGACCTGACATATCTTATGCCGTTGGATTGTGTGCTAGATATCAAGCAAATCCTAAGAAAATGCATCTTGACACTGTGATGGTCCCGGATTATCAGGGTATAACTTAGCAGCGGAAAATGTGGTTAATCGTTTCTTGCACTCTGCTGGTTACTCAGCTGACTGGGACCTTGTCAGCTGGTAAGTCAACTTGCACTCTGCGTACTCAGCTGACTGGCGACTGGCTCGTCAGCTGGTAGCTCAAGACTTAGAATATTTTTAGCCTTGTTTGCACAGTTATATCAGTTTTCACATATACACCAGCACTTGGGTGCTGGGTTTTAAATCAGTATGAAATGCAGAAAACTGATAAAAGACAAAGGATTTATAGTGGTTCGATCAACTGATCTACGTCCACTCTCCAGTCGTAGCACTGGAAATTCACTATAGAGTAATCAGGTACAAGTTGCCTACGATCTATCTCTAGCTGGTGCGACCCTTGTCCACCACTTCGCTAGATCAACCGCTCCCGGTCTTG
>JAPKLW010000660.1:82938-157041 GCA_026898455.1 Plectranthus barbatus
TAGAGACAAACTGACGCTGGTAGGACTTAGGATTTGATCCACCAAAATACCAAAACTAGAATCTAAACAAGTAGCTACTGGGGAAAGGAAACTTAGCCAAATTTCCCAACACACTGCTAAGCAGATCGTGCGATATTTGAAATGCACAAAGGGTCTTGGAATTTGGTATCCAAGATCAGACAGTCTTGCACTAAGTGGATACTCAGACTCAGACTTCGGAGGATGCAAAATTGACAAGAAAAGTAAGAGCGATACTTGTCAATTTTTTGGACATAAACTTATTAGCTGGTTTAGCAAGAAGCAGCATTCTGTTGCTACATCTACTACAAAAGCAGAGTATGTTGCTGCCGCTAGTTGTTGTTCACAAATCCTATGGATAAGGCAACAATTGCAAGATTATGGGATTTCTCCCGAATGTGTGCCAATTTATTGCGACAACAACAGTGCTATGTTCATTACTAAGAATCCGGTCCATCACTCTAGGACCAAGCATATTGATATCCGTCACCACTTTATTCGAGATCATCTGGAGAAGAAGGATATTGATGTTCGTTATATATGCACTGAAGATCAGATAGAAGATATATTCACTAAGCCTCTAGCAGAATCCAGATTCAAGGAGTTATGCATTAAATTTGGTCTCATGGAGTTAGACGAGACTATGGATGAATGAGATGTTGTTCTCACTATTTCTAGATTTCTTGGATTTCATGAAGACATTATTTACGTACTCTGGATGCTGAATTAGACTGCTGAAGAAAAAGTTTGCTAGATTATAACACTTATTAATCTGTTGCTAGCCAATTTGGAGCAAAGAAGCTGCTGAGCAGATTCCCCATGGGTATTCTGCAGATCATCGAGATCACAAAAACAGATGATTGATTTGGAATGGCAATGAATATGGAGTGATATAAGATGCACAATTGATGTAAAAGGATAGATGATAACATTTCATTCAAAAACATACATTCTATTACAAAAGGGGGAGGGGATCACTTGACATCATCAGACATACAATTGTTAAAAGGCAGGGTTGCAGGTGTAGAAATCGGAGTTCCGGAGGCTGGACGACCCATCTGCTATCTCTGGGAAAGTTTGCTCGAGAAGCCAGCTAAGCTGCATTCCGTTTAGCAGAGGAACGGAGGGATACTGCTGGACACAATCTCGGACGCCTTCAAAGACAAGGCTCGCCCAATCTGCCTCCGCCTCGTCGTCCTTAACCAGCATGGCTTGCCAGATCTCCTTCGTCAGATAAAAAATATTCTCGTCTTCTCCCAGCAGCATGTGATTTGCGATGTGGAACAACTCTCTGTACAAGGGTTGGAGACCTGATGCTGAAGCAGAAGGAGAAAACCAGAACCAAGGGGATTGATGCCATTTTTGCCAAGCCGTCCACTCATGCGCCACCTCCATTGACCGGTAAGCCAAAACCGGTATCGGGCCCATTGGAAGTCCGAAGTCATGGGAAAAGGACTCCGGTGACCAGCAAAACAGCCGACCCCGGAAGGAACTGTATATCGCCCTCTCCTCCGCCACACAGTCTTTGAAGAACTGACGGAGGAGATCCCCATGATAATGCAGAGGAGTTGTCGTCACAAACTTCTTCAACCCACTTCCCGAGATCTTTGCCATGACCTTATCGGCCACGGCAGTGTTGTCACAATAGCAAGCATAAAGACTAGCCTTGTTGAGAATTTGATTTCTGCATATGTCAAGGTTTTGCCCTGGGGAATCCATTTGCTTAAAAAAAAATTTGGAAGTCTGAAGGGTAGAGGAGTTGTGATGTAGAAGCATCATCACACTGAGCCTATTATAGAAGAGAAACTCTCTCAGCGCTTATGATTACGTGGAAATCTTTACAAGATCGTGATGATTCATATCTTGAAATTTGTATCATCACAAGAAGGAAGAACGTCGTGATTGCATGAAAAGTCTAATCGGTTCAGCAGTGACGGTTGATAATCAGATAAGCGTATGGCTCGAGGAGACCATCATTATTTTTTATCTACTAAATCTTAGCAGATTCTTGATATGCCGATGCAATACTAAGGAGAGTAATATGTATTAAGAAGAAGGGAGCATCTGCTAGATAAAATATGCTGAGTCAAACCTTCTTTTTGCCACGTCATACTCAAGGAGGGGAGATGATACCAATGAAGGTCAATTTGATTAGACCAGTTAAATGCATTTAATGCGTACAGACGGTTGTATTAAGTTAGAAAGTGCCACATCAGACTACTCAAGTTTTTTTTTAGAAAGGAACAATGTGTGACGGGACATACACATTCAAGACCGTCGATCCATCTCGTATGACAGAAGATCCACAACAATTAGATTTCATATCCAAAGTATAGCAAACTCTGCTAGAAATTGAGACATGGATTATGCTGCGTATTCAGCAGAATTGATGATTATGCTCGATGATCAATTTGCTAGGACTCTAGCAGAGGTGCAGACAAAAATCTACTCGGCAAGTCAAGACAATTGATTCGGATTTTACTCCAAGTTAGTCTTATTCGAAGTCATTATCGATACTTTGCACAAGTATATGGTTGAAATCGTGTTGGTTTGTCGAAGATTAAAGAATATGATTACGAGTCATTTGAAGTGAAGAGCTTATCATTTCATTTATATTCACGTACAAAAACTATTTACACTGGAGAGGAAGGGTACAACAAATTTAAAAATGAGGCAAAGGCCTAAATGGGTAGAAATCAATTCCCCTAAGGTTAGAGGGACCCAGAGTGAGATCCGGGAATCTCTGCTCTAGTAGCCAACTCAATGGCATCCCATAGGGGAGAGGCTAATTTGGGAAGCTTTGGACACACCGTTGCACTCTTTGAAAGACGAAGGCTGCCCAATCTACCTTCGCCTTATCATCAAACGCCATCATAGCCCTCCATATCTCGCGGGTGAATGTCATGTCGTCAGGATTCTTCCCGACGATCATGCCGTAGATAATTTGGAAAATGACCTTGTATGGCGTCTGCAAGCCATATGCTGAAGGGGTAGCAGAAAACTCGAACTGAGGAGAATCCCTCCACTTCATCCATGAAGTCCACTCCGGAGCAATCTCATCATCGCGATAGTCCATCACAGAAATCGGACCTCGCGGAAGGCCGAAGTCAGCAGCGAAAGTGTCGGGCGTCCACCTCACCAGCTGATTCCTGAAGACACCAAAGATGGAGTCTCCCTCCGAATCACACGACCGGATGAAATGTCGCAAGTGATCTATCTGGAAAGAGTGCGGAGTGATGCACGCAAATTTTCCAAGACCATTAAAATGGAGACCAGCCATTGTTGTCTCCGCCACTCTATAGTTGGACTCATACTCCGAGTAGAGGCCAGACTCGAAAAGGATGCGGTTCCTGGGCACAAGGAGAGTTGAGGCACGTTCCATGCTTTTCTGAAGAAGGGATTTTCTTTTGAAAAGAGGAGAAGGGAAAGCAAAAGTGCGCCAGAAGGTATACCAAAAGGATCTCAAGACATGCTATTTATAGACCTGGTAGAATCACATCGGTTTCCTATTTCCCTCAAAATACGAACAGCCGCACAGAGAGATTAGTAGTCACATAAAGTGAAGGTCTAATCGGAAATAGTAGCGTTCAAGCATGAACCGGAGATGAAGAGTGATGGATATTATATTCAATATATCGGAGATATATATAGATTTTGGTACTGAGTGGGATTTCTTGACAGACTATAATCATTATTTGATGTCAGGAGTTCTCGCTGATGAGATATCTCACTTAATGCTAGATTTTTTGCTGCTGAATCTTATCACTCAGACGCGGGAGATTTTTGAATCTCAAGAGAGAAGCATTTAATGCACGCAGACGGCGGCAATAAATTAGAACATGCCACATCATCAGTACTCGAGTTCATGAGAACGTGCGTACTCACATGACGTGACAACTTAACCCTAGCCGTTGATTGAACTTAAAGAGGGCGCAAACTCAACCGTCAATCTCACTTCATCTTCCGAACCATTCTATCTCTCCTCAACACGAATTTTAATCCCTAACCTTCTGAAATTCGCACACCTTCCTCATACCCTCTCAAAATATCCCCATTTGAATTTCAAAATTCTCAACCATGGCCAAAAATCCTTCAAATCCCGAATCACCTACCACCGAAAATCCAGAACCCAGTACTTCTACATCTATATTGCAACCACCCACCTTCGTATTTCCACCCATTACAAGTTCACCATTGCATGTACGACATGCACCCGGTTTCACTGGGATAGTAAAGAAGGAAAACATCGATGAATCAATCCCTTATGCTCAACTAGTAGTTATGGCCCGAAAGAAGGAATAGTCCGGTCACTCAGTGGAGCAGAGGCGTCTAGCCCAAATTATGAAGGACAGGATTCTCTATATGCCCCTTGTCGCAACTCACATCCCAGAATGGATCATGAAGCTCCTTGATCCCGAACTTCTGGTAAAATATATTTCTGCTGAACCTGACCACTTCCATCCCCATATGGTTTCTGAATTTTATGCAAGGGCGGTGATGAATGATGGGGAGAAATCATTCAAAACCTCTGTTTATGGAAACATTATAGAAGTAAGTGTTGAACTCCTTTCGAGGACCTTTGGGCTTAGGAATTATGGGGATAGAATCTCTCAATATAAAGTGAATGATATTGCTGAAATGGAGAGGCGTTGGAATCTTTGGAAAAAACCCGAAGAGTTAAAGGATAAGAAGGGACAGATGATCACATTTCGGGTTGCTACTCCTATTAACACACTGACAGATGATTACAAGATTCTTGCAGAGATAGTGATTAAGATGCTCCAGTGTGATGTTGGATCTTACTCGGAACTGTCTGCTAAGAAGTATGTCATTATGATAGCATTCAACGACAACATCAAAGGAAATTGGGCTGAATTCTTCTTCGAGCGATGGGCTGAACATGCTCGGAAGAATGATCATATAGCCATAGATGGAACTTTTTCTTCTAATGTCAACTTTGGGCTGAAGATCAGCAAATATCTTGAGAAGCAATTTACAAGCAAAGGAGTTGATTGAGGTGTGAAACTTTTGCCTACGGATTACATTCCTGTGACGAGGAAGGAGGCCAAACCTTTAAGTTTCAAAAGGCCTCGTAAACTGACTGGGAAATCGAATGTGGACAAGGACAAACCCACATCCCCTGAAGATCCATATGCAGCCACTACGGCAATTCAGATATTGCAACCTGCCATCCCTATGTTTGCTGAAGAAGCTTTGCTGAAAAAGAATGTCGAGACAAAGCTTTGCTTTCAAAATCTCGAGGAGATTGACAAATTGGGAGATCTACCAGCAGATCAGATCAACGTGATCATGGCCACGAAAGAACCACAACAACCTTCTCTTGTCTTAGGTGCCTTGGCACTTGAATTTCCGACAAAAAAGAGGTCTGACATCACCTCTCCTGAAAAGAACGCAAGAAAGCAAACACGAAGGAAATTAGTCATAATTTCAGAAGAAGAGGAATCGGCAAAAGCCACAGCAAAGAAGAAGACTGCTACAGCCGTAACAGAGAAGAAGACTGTTGTCTCTACTGTGACGAGGAAGGAGGCCAAACCTTTAAGTTTCAAAAGGCCTCGTAAACTGACTGGGAAATCGAATGTGGACAAGGACAAACCCACATCCCCTGAAGAACCAGATGCAGCCACTACGGCAATTCAGATATTGCAACCTGCCATCCCTATGTCTGCTGAAGAAGCTTTGCTGAAAAAGAATGCCGAGACAGAGCTTTGCTTTCAAAATCTCGAGGAGATTGACAAATTGGGAGATCTACCAGCAAATCAGATCAACAAGATCATGGCCACGAAAGAACCACAACAACCTTCTCTTATCTTAGGTGCCTTGGCACTTGAATTTCCGAAAAAAAGAGGTCTGACATCACCTCTCCTGAAAAGAACGCGAGAAAGCAAACACGAAGGAAATTAGTCATAATTTCAGAAGAAGAGGAATCGGCAAAAGCCTTAGCAAAGAAGAAGACTGCTACAGCCGTAGCAGAGAAGAAGACTGTTGTCTCTACTGAAGAAGCTCTGGACAACACTCCTTTGTCCTCCAGATGTCTAGATGAGCGTCTAAGAGGCATAAGGCAAAATAAGAGAAAGTGTGATGCTAAGAGAAAGGAGATCGAAAGAAGAGAATACATAAAGTTTTTAAATGAATTGACATTTGAAGCAAGGGACCGAAGATTTGAACAAGTCAAGCAAGCTGCTGAGGAACGTGCGGCTCCCAAGAAAGCTGCTCAGATGCTAGCAGAGGCATTTACAGAAGGAAATGCCGCAAAGAAAGGGAAAGGTATAAAGGATGGACGGATCACCATTTCCATTCCCCCAGTTGATGCTAAAGGAGTAATCATAACAGAAGAAGAGGCCATGTCAGATACGGAGTTAGAGAAAGTACTTCAAGCTGGTGGATTCAATGCGCCTCCTCCACTCCAAGGCAAAAATGTTCAAATCCGTGATCCGCTTGACGTGCTATACTGTAGTTCAGATGAGGAGACCCCTTTTAGAAGATCACCCAGAAGGCTACCGGGAAATCTGGAAGCCGGACCTTCTGAAAAGAAGGAGCAAATCGATGACATGGATGGGTACTTAACCGCTGAGCAAGTAATTAGCCCTCCGAAGACTGCTGAAGTAACATCTTCTGTTGGGATAGCTGAAGCAAATCCTGAATAAGACCCAGTCTCTAGTAATCCTGTCGAAGAAGATGCAGGCTACCTCCCCACATGCTTCTCTGAAACCGATTCCAACGGAGAGTCCAAAGATGTATATGATGCAAAATCATTAAGGAAAATCTCCACAGAATGCAGCGATCAACTTCGATTACCATTCAATGAGGGTCGGGTAAACTCTGACTTTGAACTCCTTGGCCAAGAAACTGAAAAATTCGTAAATTTGATGGTTGAGGAGGATGTAAAAGAAGTCTTTGCTGGAGTACTGTAGGAAGAAATTGAAGATGGAAAGAGATTGGGACGCGAGTTAAGACGGTGGAAGAAATATGAATATATTTCTCGAGAACTCTGCATGAAGGAAAGAGAGATAATGATGGCATGGAAGGGTCTGGATTTCTGGAAGCGTGAGGAGCTATGGGCAAACGAATGGATGGATCAATCTCCTTGTACCAAGCAATATTCTGATAAGGCTATCATTGCGAGACTTCAGATAATCAAGGCTCACCGGAGAACATCCTCTCCCTATTCCCTGCCAAAGTCAACATTCGCCCCTGATGGCTTGTCTGATGACCACATTCAATTGTAAAAGCGTCAGGCCAGAGCATCTGTTGAATATAAGAAACGGCAAGACGAATTTGCCAGAATCAAAGAAGAAAAATTGAAGGCTCGGTTAGCTGCGATTCGTGAGGAAGAAGAGCGCAACGCTCAAAGGTTTGAGATTGTTGCATACCAAAATAGAGAGGAGGAATTGCGGGCCTATATGTTGGCACATTCTCTAGCAGAAGCAAGGAAGCTCGAGGAAGCTACAATTGCTGCTGCTGAACAGAATATCTGAAAGAAATAGAGGCGGCGGTATATCTGCTAGCTACTACCGATAGAATTGATATTGCTGAAACGGTGAGCACAGAAGTAGTCATGGAAGAAATCTCCAATTCCACTGCAAGGAGTCAAGCAATCATCGTTCCTACTACTTCATCCTTCTTTGCTACTCCGGTTAGCTCTCTCACCTTTCCATCATACCTGAACTCAGTAGTTCAAATGGCTGTCCAAAACGCTATGTCCACCATGTCTGAGAGAATGGTGATGGAAGCTACGGACATAAGAAGAGAAATTGCCGAGGTCAAGACCGATGTCGCTTCTGTCAAGACCGATATTACTTCTGTGAAAACCGATGTCAAAGAAGTAAAGGAAGATGTAGCAGAACACAAGCAGAATGTCGATCACAGGTTTAATACCTTCTCTTCAACCTTTTTAGATGCAATCAAAGAGGGGGAAGCAAGGAGGATTGCTGAGGCTGCTGAGAGGAAGAAAGCAGAAGAAGCTCGCGCTGCTGCTAAAGAACAAAAGAGAAAAGCTCTGGAAGAGCTAAGACAGAGAGAAATGGAGCTAAAAATCAAGATGCTTGAAGAAGAGAATGAAAGAATTTCTAAGGAACTTGAGATGGTGGCCGCTGAACGCAATGCAAGCAAAGAATTTTTGGATAAATTCGTGCAGCTAGCATCAAACAAATTCGACGAATTTGAAAAGCTAAACAATCCTGCTCCAGACTCTTGATGATATCTCTCTGGTACTCTATTTCTTCTCTTTTTTTTTTCTAAGTCATATCATTTTTCATTGTACGTGTAATGAAGAAAACCTATGAATGAAAATTGATCAGACTTAGACAATCTCTCATTGTCAATATCTGACTTTTACTGCGTGTCCTGGTTGAGTTACACTATCAGTGTACTCAGCAAATCTACATCTTTATGCAAATCATTTTAAGATTGGTAAAATGCTTGCGGATCTATTTTGGGTGCTAGGATTTCAAGCATATTACATTTGCAGCATTTACATATGTGATTAATCGAGAAATATTTCCCAGCATTTAATGAGGGGGGATTTCATTTTGTTTCTGCTAGAACTAAGATGGATAAACTCTGTGTTAGATTTCTAGGTTAGCATAGTCTTGTAAACACAGACATTCTTCCTCTTAGCTTCAACAAATGATAGTAAGCTTTGATCGCACCAAAAAGGGGGAAATTGTTGGGAAATTATTCCTAAAATCTCCCTTAGGACTTATTTGTAAAAAGGTTTTGTTGAATCAAACCTTAGCATTTGGTCGATCATTTGCTGAATTCTAGATAGTCTAGCATATCTTGTAATGTCCTGCATAGGTCACATATTGAGTTGTAATGGACTAGTTTGCTAGAAGGTTTCCTAGCAGACATCGGAGAATGCCGTTCTCTAGAACTCAGATGATAGCAGAATGCTAAGGCATTAGCATTTGCTAACATTCAGCAAACTGCTAAAGACGCTAGCAAATAGTAGTCAAGAGGAACCAAGAGTCAGCGGAAGTTGCAACAGCAGAATATACATCTAGCATATCGCCAAGGATATTCATCTAGCAGATTGTGCTAAAAGATCCTAGCAAAGAAAGACAGACAAAAGACTGAAGCCTTACTCCCGTTCTGACAAAAGTACACACAAAGGGCGAGGCCATCCCGAAGAAGTTCGGAAAGTACAGATCAACGCCAAAAGCGACTGAACAAGTTAAATCACTTTCGGACAAAAGAGCCGTTGTGTTTAACGGATATGGAGATTCAAGATTTGAATCTCCACCTATAAATGGCAGGTCCAAAAGTGAAAATCGACTACTGCTTCTATCACTACCGTCATTCGCAAATATCCTAAGTGTGAGAATCCTTTAACAAAGCGAACAAGTGAAAAGTAGTCAGTTGAGAGCTCGTGATAAAGAGTATTCAAAACTCTCAACAACCAGAAGTGTCTTTCATTGAATTACTGACACTCAATTGAAGAGATTCTTGATTGCACTCAAGATTCTTCAATCATCGGGATACCTTTCTTTTCTGAAAGAATCCAATAGTCGAACACCTGAAAAGGTCTAGACTAAGACGGGCGTTTAGCCGCATCTGAAGAAAAGTTAGGAAGTAACTATAAAACTTCCAATGTTGGAAAGGCAAGTTTTACGAAGGTGTGCCCTTGACTCAGTCAAACCTACACCTGAGAAGTTCAGAATATCGGAGGATAGCTGTCAAGAAGCCAGGTCGAAAGCTCACTGCCTACTTAACGTCAAAGGCAAATTCTTGTACTCTGTATACTTACTTAGTGAATTCTTAGCATTTCGGCTAAGGAGTGGACGTAGATCTATTTGGATCGAACCACTATAAACATCGTGTTCATTTACTGTTTTATTACACACAAGACTTTAAACCTAGCAATCATATTGCTAGTGTACTGTGAAGAAACCTTAATCTTTTCCTGAGTTTATATAATATTCAAAGGAAAAAATAAGTGTAAGTGACTATTAAATATTCCGCTGCATTTCGTGTTCTTGATTAAACATGACGACTCTGATATTTAAGGACCAACATGCTTATATGAAGAGTTCGGTACAAACCACAATATCTTCATCAACATACGATGGAATTCTTCGAAAACTTGTACCAAGTCGGTCGTCTCGATAAGTTCTACAAGAATGTTGCATACATTCGTGCTTCAGAGTAGTGGATTCATTAGGGAATAAAATTTATTAGTGCTTAAATAAGAATTCGGTACAAACCACGATATCTTCATCAAAAAATAAAGGAACTCTTTGAAAACTTGTACCGAATTGATTGACTCGATGAGTTCTACCAGTATGTTTCACACATTTGAGCATCGGAGTTGTGGATTGATCGTGAATCAACTTTATAAGTGCTTGAATGAAGAGTTCAGTACAAACCACAATATCTTCATTAACAAAAGATGGAATTCTTTGAAAACTTGTACCGAATCGATCGTCTTGATAAGTTCTACAAGTATGTTGCAAATGTTAGAGCATCGGAGTTGTGGATTGATCGGAAATAAACTTTATAATTGCTTAAATGAAGAGTTTGGTACAAACCACGTTATCTTCATCAACAAACGATGAAACTCTTTGAAAATTTTTACCGAATCAATCATCTCAATTAGTTCTACAAGTATGGTGTAAACATTCAAGCATCGAAGTTGTGGATTCATCGGGAATCAAATTTATAAGTGCTTAAATGAAGAGTTCGATACAAACCTCAATTTCTTCATCAACAAACAATGGAACTCTTTTAAAACTTCTACCGAATTGATCGTCTCGATGAGTTCTACACGTATGTTGCACACATTCGAGCATCGGAGTTGTGGATTGATCACGAATTAACTTTATAATTGCTTAAATGAAGATTTCGGTACAAACCGCAATATCTTCATAAACAAACGATGGAAATTTTGAAAACTAGTACCAAATCGATGTTCCAATGGCTCGGTCGAGCCTGCCTTGGCTCGGCCAAGAAATCTCTCTGAAATCATGTTACTTCCTTCCTTTGCTCCTCTCGGTCGATCCAACTTCCTTCTAACCTCCGGCTCGGGCGATTTACCTCCAAATCTCACCCAAAAGTGCTGATTTATGCTCAAAATATTTCCTACAACATTAAAAACATAAAAACACAACAAAAGAACAACAAAACCTATGATATGAGGGTAAAACGGACGCAAACATGCACGTTCACACATCGAAATATAGGTCATTTTACACACATATCATAAACCCCCAAACATGAACCTTTGATTGTCCTTAATCAAAACAAAGTAAAGCAATCCATGAACCTCATGAAACAATCCTCACAGCTCATCTTAATTATCTTGGCATGCCCTAATCAATCGAGACTATCACCTAACTTTGTGACGCGGTTAATGCTAAGGACTTGAACCGCTCATCAATTTTTGGATAAAGAAATGATAACACTCCCTTACGTGTTTAGGGACGATGAGCATCACTCATTCACAAGATATCGAGCACAATCTCCATAGGCTTGAAACTATTCTCACCACTATTCTACAACGAGTTGGCTTCTAAAATCAAGAAGGTCTTTATTTTTCGTTATAATGTGGCTAGGTGGTTTTGGGCCAAAGTGATTAAACTCCTCAATTTCCCAAAACCCCCAAACTTATTTCTTCAATCCACTTCAAACCCGAGGCTTCTTATTGACAACATTTTTTTCTTTTTCTTCTTTCTCTTCTTTTTTTTCATATTTTTTTCACATCATCATTCATTCATTTCATGGTGCTTTTCTTTCTTGTTTTTTTTTCTCAAGCACCCAAATTTTTTTTGTTGGTGCATCAATTTTTTAGGATTCACATCAATCATTTATTTCATAGCTTCCATGCCTCAATACTTGCAATACAAAGATACCAAACAATTCCCAACCCAACTCTCATCACCGTATTCACCCTCATACACTCTTTCCCCCTAAAATTTGTCCTAATAATTTCAAAGGAAATCCACCATTAAAGCTCAATCATGGGGGTCAAAGGTATGAAAAACAAAATTATGATAACCACCTTATACTCCCGGAGTGAAAGGTAGGACTAAGAATTGATGGCCGAATATCATTTTTTAGTTACCAAACTCATGCCAAATAGATAGAGAATAAGTGCAAGTTCTAGATCTTGTGCTCTCAACCTTGCCACTCACAACCAAATAAGATATGACAATATCATGGCTCAAATCTCACAGCTTTTTGTCAAGTCCTATGCATTAACCACACAAAAAACTCGGCAATTCAAAAGTTCAACTAAAGCATGCCTTGACAACTAGATTCTGCTCTATCATTGGTCAAGGTAAATATCAAGCTCACTAAGTAAATCATGATTCAAACCTCAAGCACTTGTTTGGGTTTATCACACACACACAAGCACACAACATCCTAACTACAATCTACATGCCATAAAACAATGTAATGAATCTAGTTGGAGAAGGAACGATAGAAAGCGTTACCCATCGGCACACACGATCAAACCGCTCTCCTTGCCTTATTTGTACCTACTAAAAATCAACAAAAACACCACCAAACTATTGAGCATAATCAAGCCAATTAAGTTCTCATTTCCACCGACTTTCCACAAACCAATCATCAACAAAAATAAAGCAATATCCACTAGCTCCACCATTCAAACCAAACCATTAAACATTCCACAAACCAAACCAAATAGAAAGAATTAAATCTCATGCAAGCTCGCTAATAATCCATCAAACACCCATTCAATTAAAATGTAAAACATCCAAATAACATACACAATCAAATCCACAATCAAATCTAAAAAAGTGAAGGTAGATCAATATCATTATACAACCAAATCGAATTATGCTAAACTAGAAAGCGGTAAAGAGATAGAGAGAGAGAGAGGAGATCACGTCACCGACTACCGACACTTCCCCCCAAACTTAGTAAACTTAGTCAAGTGAGACTAAGTTTGTAAAAAGGTAGGCGGTGATGTCTCACTACAATGGATCCTGCTGATGCTGGCGTTAGTCCTCCTCATCCCGTGGAGGACGATCAATGCAGCAATGCTCACATGGCAAAGGGATCACCTATTCATAACTAGCAACAATCAATCTAGTCATATCCAGATGAGCTTCAGAATTCATCAACCGGTTGGAACGGTCCAGCAGATCATCAATCTCAGTCAACACACGGTTAGGCAATTCAATTCCCATATAACCAAATTTGTAAAAGTAACAGTCATCAAACTTAGATGGAACCGAAAAGGCCTTAGTAACCAATGCAGTTGTATTAATGCTCAAACCCGAAGCAAAAACTCCCGACACAGCTACACCACAAAATAAAAAAATTGGCAACATCAAACCACCACCACAAATAATTGAACTCGCAGATTTGAAAGTGTTGTTCCAACTCTCCATTAACCATCCACCAATCGAGAAGTCCCGTCCATTCAACAAAGCAAACAGAAATTGAAAATCAGAAATACTAACAGCACCAGATCCATCAAAACCACAAGACCAATCCTCTAACATATTGTGGAGATAACGAACGATAGGATTCTTAATCTTAAATGACCTACAAGACTGCACATCATAATCACCCGAAATGCTAACTCCAAAAATCGATTCCCACAATTCAAGAGGATTAAGCTCATCAAATACACACACATATTCCACTGAACACCCAAATATCCAATCAATATCTTGTCTCCTCAAGGAAAACTCTTGACCAACAAGTTTAAATTTTACCAAAGCGGGAACACCGTTTGCACTCCATGTGACTTGAACAGAGGCCAAGAATTCCCTCGTCAACCTCACATACGTCGGCCATCTCCCATGAAGCAATTTCCTCCATCCCATTTGAGTGAGAAAAGTCCACACATCCTTCTTCAAATCCAAAGCTTCCAAAGTTTCCCGACATAAATATGTCGTTCCAATCACTTGCTCTTATGTCAAATCAATGTACCGTGCATATTCATCATCATCAAAACCCTCGGGCCTGTAAATGGAAGAAGAAGGAAATCCACATTCATGCCTATTATCCATGACAATTCAAAAGAGTAGAATCACACAAACCAAAATGATTATGAGTCAAAGAAAATTTGGGAAGAGAAATTTCCACCGAGATGAGAATGGGGTGAAATGGGGATCGCCCGATTATTTAAAAATGCGCGTGGCTCGGCCGAGCGGCAGATGGCTTGACCGAGCAATGTCTCTGTCCGTGCAATTTAGCTCGGACGAGCTTGCCTCGCTTGGCCGAGCGAAGGCTCTGTCCGAAGTGCCCGAACCAGCTCAGCCGAGCTAGTCTTGCTCGGCCGAGCGACACTCTGTTTCTAACTTTTTTTGCCCTTTTCCGGCATGATCCCGATCACTTCTCCTCCACATTTTCGATCTTCATTCACAATGGCAACCAAACTTGTAGAACCTCAAACAATTAAGAATCCTTCAACAAAACCACACCACATTAAACTAACACAAGCAATTAACAATCATTTATTCAAAACAGAAAAAGAAACAAGATGTAAATCCGTTGGGTTGTCTCGCATCAAACGCTTTTTTAACGTCGATAGCTCGACGAACATACCTCATAGTCAATCTTGATCAAAGGGTGTTGATCCTAAACTCATACCTCGGTCTATAGTCACATGCTCCTCCGAAAAGAAAAGCTTCCTTCGTGCACTCCGAGGTGGATCAGTCTCCACTCGAGCCTTCTTCATTCGATTTTCATCAAGCTCATCTTCATCCCCCAGATCCTCATTGTCTTCACTTTCCTTGTCCATGATATTTAAGCCCGGATCAAGCAGATCCTTCATCCTTTTCTTTTTCCCAGCTTTCAACTTCACTCTCATTCACATTCTTCGGAGGTAAAGAGAACACAACTTCCTTTCCAAAACATCGGAATGTGAGCTCACCATGTTTTATATCGAATAATGCATTGGCCGTGTGTAAAAATTGCCTTCCGAAGATCAATTGAATGCTATCCTTGATCTTCATATCCACAACAAGGAAATCTCCCGGAAATGTAAATGTCAAAACTTCCACATGAACATCTTCAACTATCCCCCGTGGGCAAATTAAAGTATGATTCGCCACTTGCAAGACTTGACTTGTAGGTTTGAGTTCTCCAATCTCCAACTCCTTGTACAAGTCCCACGACATCACATTCACACTAGCTCCGGAGTCACACAAGGCTTTCTCGACATTAACATCTCCTATTGCACATCCAATGACAAAGCCCCCTGGATCCTCCTTCTTGCTATCTATGCTCTTCTTTCCTTGTTCATCATTCCTCACATCACGTGGCTGATCATCCGGGAATATTTCCACTCCAACAAGTTCATCCAACATCGGCACTCGCTCAATTTCTTCCGGAAGTGGCATTTCAATGTCTCATTTCCGTACATAATCAAAGAAATGCACATTCTCGGTTTGCTCATCATTCTTTGCTTCCACCTTCTCTACTTCAACCTCCTTCTCTTCTTCAACAACCAAACTCGACTCTTCTTCAACTTCCACCATTTCAATCTGAGGAGTCATTGCTTCCAATCTTTCCTCCATCCTACTTTCACCTTCAACCATATTACAACCTTTCTTTTGTACCACTTCGGTATCACTTGGGAATTTCCCAGCTTGATGCTTCCCGCTCAATTGTTTAGCAATGGAAAAAATTTGAAGTTGAATATCGGCGAACATGCCATCGTACTTCTCAAATCTCTTATCTATTTCCAAATTTGGATTCGTCCTCGGCTCTTGGGTAGCATATCTATTATTTCCCACAGCATATCCCCGTTGGCTACTACCTCCGCCTTCAAGTTGTAACGGAGGATTAAGATCATTGTTTGGGTTTGCATAGGAGAAGTTGGGGTGAAACCGGTTAGATGGATGGTAGTAAATATTCCACAGCGGGTTGTATTGAGGACGACTATTGTATCCCATCCCAAAGATTAACAAAATTTACACTTTCCAGGAAAGACTCTTCATGACGAACCAACATCCTTTCCTCATTTCGATTCCGCAAAGTAGACAATGTGTCAAACTTCCTTTTCATGGCTGCTATTTGCTCGTTTAATTCCTCACTTTCATTAGCCTCATTGACCGATTTGACCGATCGATAATCTTTCCGTTCCTTGGGCCAATGGAAACTATTTTCGGCCATTTTCTCAATTGCCCTCCAAGCTTTTTCCTCTTCTTGATCGAGGAATGCACCACCCGATGAAGCATCCATCATGACTTTAGTATCATAGTTTAGTTCCCCATAGAATTTGCCAATTTGTTCTCCGAGAAAGACCATGTCTTGGACACTTGCGTAGAAGCTCTCGGAACCGATCCCAAGCTTCATAAAGAGGTTCATCGTATCTTTGCCCAAACGATGTGATATCGGCCCTTCTCTTCAAAGTCAAACTTGGCGGAAAAAAATTGAATACAAACTTTTCTCTCAATTCTTCCAGAGTGGCAATGTTCGATTTATCTAAACCTTTGAACCAATTCCTAGCTCCATCCCTCAAGGAAAAGGAGAATAACCGCAGCCGTAATAGATCTTTGGGAACTTGGTTGATCTTTATTGTATTCGTAATCTCCAAAAATTGAGATAAATGACCATTTGGATCCTCGGTTACGTGTCCCCTAAATTGGTTGTTTTGAATCATTTTGACCAAGTGTGGCTTTATCTCAAATTGCGTGACATTCACTCCTAACCGCAAACCTCCCGTTATTGGCTCCCCTTGAGGTCGAAAAAGGTTTTGAAGTGGTCTCCGAGGACAATTTCTCTCATTTAACATAGCTTTCATCAACTCAAGTTGTCTCTCTAACTCTTCAATCATAACCGTGTCCTCTCCCTGGTAAGCCATATCAAAGTCAATTTGAATATTTTCGCTCCTTTCTTGAATTTTCCTTGCCTCAAACTCCCTAGGCATAGATCGAGTGATCATAAACTACCTAGGAAGAATCAACAAAACAAATTACAAAGTAAAACAATTCAACTAAACAAACTAGAACAATTAGCAAACAAATGTTAGTAACAATATTCACACAAGCATTTCCTCAAACACCTAGCATACACTCCTTCAAACTTTCAATAATTTCACATGACCTACTAAAAGATTCCCGGCAACGGCGCCAAAAACGCGATGACGGTGAAATGCAACACTATCATCACGTTAAATTTTATCAATCCGAGTCCTTTCAATTCGCTCAAGTGAAAACCATTTACTTGTTTGAAGGTTCAAATCGCTAGGCAAATAATAGTCGTTGGTAATTGTTTAACTAGGCAAAATTGAATATAAACCAAGCATACAAGTAACAAAGCAATAACCAAACATGTGTAATTATACTTCTCGAGCCAAAACAATGTAGTAACTTGCTTAGGTAGATCAAAATCTCAAGTTCAACAATAAGAAGATAGTGAGTGTTGATTGAATTTCTATTGTTCCAAGTTGAATCAAACTATGTTGTAAACCAAGTTTAATCCCTAGGAGGTTGAGCAATCGCCCCTACATTCGCTAGCCACTTGCTACGGAGAACCAACGGTAGATGACACTAGGAATTGCAAACAGCTACGTTATTAACCCCTAGATCACTCCTAATCGACCGTCAATTATCGCCCTACGACCTAGCCCCGCACAGGGATTGGAACTAAAATCGTAAGAATATACACTTTTCACGACGATTCTGCCCGCGTGTTGGCTGCAGCGTTCACATCAGCTATCTCAAAAGCTGGCTATTACCTACACCTAAGAGATAAGGAACAAGCTCAAGTGCAATTCAATCCCTCAAAGGAAAGTAAACAAGCAAATTTGATATCAACTCATCACAATATCCATTCTACAACACTCAAATATGAATTTAGTTCTTCATACCTCGAATTGTGTACAAATCAATAAGAGAAATGAGAGAATCCATTGCAAAATAGCAAGGTCTAAGTATGATCTTCTTTGATTGCCTTCCTTGGACTCAATCTACCTACCTTCCTTCCTAGATCTTCACCAAGCTGGAAGAATTTGGCTTGAATCTCCTTGAATGTGGTTGGGGAATGGTTTGGAGATGAATCTAGAGTGAACTCTCGTGACGGTTATTTGAAATTTGACCAAAAGTTCTTTTAAAATGCGAAAATCCCCCTTTTATAGACGAGCTCCTAGGGCCTCGGATTGCCCGAGCCACCCATGGCCTGCCCGAGCTAAGAGAAAAACCGCCAGAAACCGCAAATCCTGCTTTGGCTCGGCCGAGCCAGGCTTGGCTCAGCCGAGCGAACCCTCTAAAGCACAAGCTCGGTCAAGCACTGCAAGGTCGGCCGAGCCAAGCCTCTGTTCTAATGGCTCAGTCGAGCTTGCCTTGGCTCGGCCGAGAAACCTCTCTGAAATCAGGTTTCTTCCTTCCTTTGCTCCGCTCAGTCGATCCAACTTCCTTCTAACCTCCGGCTCGGGCTATTTACCTCCAAAACCCACCCAAAAGTGCTGATTTATGCTTAGAACATGTCCTACAACATTCAAAACACAAAAACACGAAAACACGACAAAAGAACAAAAAAACCTATGATATGAGGGTAAAATGGATGCAAACATGCACGCTCACACATCAAAATATAGGTCATTTTACATGCATACCAATCGATCGTCTCAATGAGTTCTACAAGTATGTTGAAAATGTTCGAGCATCGGAGAAGTGGATTGATAAGGAATCAATTTTATAAGTGCTTCAATGAAGAGTTTGGTACAAATCACGATATCTTCATCAACAAACAATGGAACTCTTTAAAAACTTGTACTGATCGATCGTCTCCATTGGTTCAACAAGTATGATGCACACATTCGAGCACTAGAGTTGTGGATTGATCGGGAATTAACTTTATAAGATCTTAAATGAATTGTTCGGTACAAACAACAAAATCTTCATAAAAAATGATGGAACTCTTTGAAAACTTGTACCAAAATTGAACGTCTTTATGAGTTCTTTAAGTATGTTGTACACGTTCGAGCATCGGAGTTGTGGATTGATCGGCAATCAACTTTATAAGTTCTCAAATGAAGAGTTTGGTATAAACCATAATATCTTCAAGAACAAATGATGGAACTCTTTGAACACTTGTACGGAATCTATCGTCTCGATGAGTTCTACAAGTATGTTGCACATGTTCGAGCATCAGTGGTCTGGATTGTTCGAGAATCAACTTTATAATTTCTTATAAGAAGAGTTCAGTACAAACCACAATATCTTCATCGACAAACAATGGAACTCTTAGAATACTTGTATCGAATTTATCGTCTCAATGATTTTTACAAGTATGTTGCACATGTTCGAGCATCGGATTTCTGGATTGATTGGGAATCAACTTTATTAGTGCTTAAATGAAAAGGTCGGTACAGACCACAATATTTTTATCAACAAACAATTGAACTCTTTGATAACTTGTACCAAACCGATCGTCTCGATGAGTTCTACAAGTATGTTGCAAATGTTAGAGCATCGGAGTTGTGGATAGATCGTGAATAAACTTTATAATTGCTTAAATGAAGAGTTTGGTAATAACCACGTTATCTTCATCAACAAACGATGGAACTCTTTGAAAATTTGTACTGAATCAATAATCTCGATAAGTTCTGCAAGTATATTGTACACATTCGAGCATCGAAGTTGTGGATTCATTGGGAATCAAATTTATAAGTGCTTAAATGAAGAGTTCGGTACAAACCACGATTTCTTCATCAACAACAATGGAACTCTTTGAAAACTTCTACCTAATTGATCGTCTTGATGAGTTCTACACATATGTTGCACACGTTTGAGCATTGGAGTTGTGGATTGATCATGAATAAATTTTATAATTGCTTAAATGAAGATTTCGGTACAAACAACGATATCTTCATAAACAAACGATGGAACTTTTGAAAACTTGTACCAAATCAATCATCTCGATGAGTTCTACAAGTATGTTGAAAATGTTCGAGCATCGGAGTAGTGGATTGATCGGGAATTATTTTTCTATGTGCTTAAATGAAGAGTTTGGTAAAAATCACAATATCTTCATCAACAAACAATGGAAATCTGTGAAAACTTGTACTGAATCGATCGTCTCCATTAGTTCAACAAGTATGATGCACACATTCGAGCATTAGAGTTGTGGAATGATCGGGAATTAACTTTATAAGATCTTAAATGAAGAGTTCAGTACAAACCACGAAATCTTCATCAAAAAATGATGGAACTCTTTGAAAACTTGTACTAAATCGATCGTCTTTATGAGTTCTTTAAGTATGTTGTACACGTTCGAGCATCGGAGTTGTGGATTGATCAGCAATAAACTTTATAAGTTCTAAAATGATGAGTTTGGTACAAACCAAGATATCTTAAAGAACAAACGATGGAACTCTTTGAAAACTTGTACCGAATCTATAGTCTTGATGATTTCTACAAGTATGTTGCACACGTTCGAGCATCAAAGGTCTGGACTGTTCGAGAATCAACTTTATAAGTGCTTATATAAAGAATTCGGTACAAACCACAATATCTTCATCAACAAACAATGGAACTCTTTGAGTACTTGTATCAAATTGATCTTCTGAATGATTTCTACAAGTATGTTGCACGTGTTCGAGAATCAGAGTTCTGGATTGATTGGGAATCAACTTTATAAGTGCTTAAATGAAGAGTTCGGTACAGACCACAATATCTTCATCGACAAACATTGGAACTCTTTGATAACTTGTACCAAATCGATCGTCTCGATGAGATCTACAAGTATGTTGCAAATGTTAGAGCATCGGAGTTGTGGATTGATCGGGAATCAACTTTATAATTGTTTAAATGAAGAGTTCGGTACAAACCATGATATCTTCATCTACAAATGATGAAACTTGTTGAAAACTTTTAACTAATCCATCGTCCCGATGATTTCTACAAGTATGTTGCACACATTCGAGCATCAAAGTTGTGGATTCATCAGGAATCAACTTTATAAGTGCTTAAATAAAGATTTATGTACAAACCCTGATATCTTCATCAACAAATGATGGAGCTCTTTGAAAACTTGTGCCGAAATAATAGTATCGTTGAGTTCAACATTTATGTTGTACACGTTTGAGCATCATATTTGTGGATTGATCGGGAATCAAATTTACAAGTCCTTAAATGAAGAGTTTGTTATAAACCACGACATCTTCATCAACAAACGATGGAACTCTTTGAATACTTGTATCGAATCAATTGTCTAAAAAAGTTCTACAAGTATGTTGCACATCTTAGAGCATCGAAGATGTGGATAGATTAGGAATCGACTTTGTGCTTAAATGAAGAGTTCGGTACGAACCATGATATCTTCATTAACAAATGATTGAACTCGTTGAAAACTTGTACCAAATCGATTGTCACAATGAGATCTACAAGTATGTTGCACACATTCGAGCATCGGAGTTGTGGACTGATTGAGAATAAAATTTTTAAGTGCTCAAAATGAAGAGTTTAGTACAAACCACGATATCTTCATAAAAAACATTGTAACTCTTTGTAAACTTGTACCAAATTGATCGTCATGATGAGTTCAACAATTATGTTGTACATGTTTTAGTATAAGTTCTTAAATGAAGAGTTCTGTACAAACCACGATATCTTCATCAACAAACAGTGGAAATATTTGAAAATTTGTACAAAATTGATTGTGTCGATGAGTTCTACAAGTGTGCTGCACACATTTGAGCATCTGAGTTGTGGATTGATCGTCTCAATAATTTTTGCAAGTATGTTGCACATGTTCGACCATCGGAATTGTGGACTGATCAGAATAAACTTTATAAGTGCTTAAATGTAGAGTTCGGTACAAACCATGATATCTTCATCAACAAATGATAAAACTCTTTCAAAACATGAATCAAATCAATTGTCTCGATGAGTTCTACAAGTATGTTGCACACATTTTAGCATCAGAGTTGTGGATTCATCGGGAATCAAATTTATAAGTGCTCAAATGAAGAATTCGGTACAAACCATGATATCTTCATCAACAAACATTGTAACTCTTTGAAAACTTGTATCGAATTGATTGTCTCGATGAGTTGTACAAGGGTGTTGCACACATTCGAGCATCGGAGTTGTGGATTGATCGTGAATCAACTTTATAAGTGCTTAAATGATGAGTTCGGTACAAACCACGATATCTTCATTTACAAACAATGGAACTCTTTGAAAACTTTTACCAAATCGATCGTCTCAATGAGTTCAACAAGTATGTTGCACACAATCAAGCGTCAGAGTTGTGGATTCATCGGGAATCAATTTTTTAAGTGCTTAAATGAAGAGTTTCGTACAAAGCATGATATCTTCATAGAAAAACATTGGAAATCTTGGAAATTTGTACCAAATTGATGGCCTTGATGAGTTCTACAAACATGTTGCTTATGTTCGAGCATCGGAGTTTTGGATTGATCGAAGTTTTGGTCCTTGATCAGAGTCGTTGTTAAAGTAGCTAAGACTACTTTACAAATGCAGCGGAATGTTCAAGTATCTTGCCCTTAGTTTCTTTTTCAAATATTTAGCTCAAGGTAGGTGTCAAGATTATTTCGGATATACTCTAGCAACTTGAGGTTGCTAGGTTTTAAATCAACAAGAAGAAACTATAAAACAGTAATGAACTACACAAGATTTATAGTGGTTCGATCCTCTGATCTACACAAGGAATCGCCAGTCACTTGTAGAAGGTGGTGAGCTTTCGAGCCAGCCACTACAAAGCTATCCTCCGTCACTTCTATCTTTCGGCAGCTACGGCTAAGTCAAGGGCCCACCTTCGTAATACTTAACCTTGCTGCAGTGGAAGCTTTATAATTCCTTCCTGAATTCTCCTGGGGGTTTAGGCAACAGCCCATCAGAGATATGACTACTGGATGCTTCCTAGGATGGAAGTTATCCCAATGATTTGATTCTTGAATAAAATCAAGGAATCTGCTCTTGAATGTAGTGTCAGATATTCAATGTAGGACACTATGTTAAGAGCTTAAGATTCTTCTTGTCTCTTTAATGAGCTCTCAACTGACTACTTTCTCACTTTTCTTCACTTGTCAAAGGTATCTCTCAATAATTGCCTTTGCGAATGTAGTTGAAGTGTTTGTTTACGTAGTGAAATCTATTAGTAGTCGTAGTGGGGTTCAAGAGGGGTTCTCTCTTGTTTTGATTTCTCTAATATATCTAGAGATTCAAACTTTGTATCTCCAGACCAAGGAGAAACAACGTTCACCTTGTCCAAAAAAATAGCTACTTTTTTCGTCCTTTCCGACGTGGTACAGTGCTTTTCCACCTACTTCGGGAAAGCTATTCATCCTTGGTTGTACCTTTTGTTAGAATGGTAGTCTTAGCAGTCGTTGCTGGATATTTCCTTGCTTAGTATTCTCTCGGAGAATGTTGGGAGCAATCTGCTAAGTACTTCGACCTTTTGACTGCTGAGCTCTTCTAGCAGTCTGCTTTGTATCCAATTGTTGACTCCTCACTAGTTGCGTATTCAGCACTTGGGTCTTGATTCCTTATTTCTATTACTTCTAGCAATCTCCTGAGTATTAGCGAATGCTGACTCCTTCAGCATTCTGCTATCTCTTTTACTTCTGACTTCTGATCAAGTGTTCCTACCAGTCATTCCTTCTCAGCACTTGTCTGTTATCTGTTTAGCAGTCATTTCCATCTGCTGACATCTCTAGAAATCTTCTTGACTGTTAAGAAAGTTCCTAGCATCCAGAATTTCCGAAGACTTCATTTCATTTACTGAATCCTTCAGCAATCTTCCGCAAGTACTTCTAATCAATTACAACTCGAAATATTTCCTAAACAGGACTTTACACATGAGTTGCTAGACTATCTAGACTTCAGCAATGATTCTGAATAGCATGAGGCCAAAAAACCTTCATCTTGTTCATCCACTTGCATCGGCTAAGCAGATGAGGGAATAGCAGTGCTAGGCTACTCCTCAGCACTTGGACCCTCAACTCTTCCAAAAATGCTAGCCTCTGGCTTAGTGTTCAGTCCCGATCCAGAAATTTCAACATTCACAACCTCAGCAGACTGTGCACTACTGCTACCACCTAGCACAGCAGTAGGCTCCATAATAAAAACTCCTCCTTGGTCGTGAGGACGCTCAGGAGCTTCAAAAACTCCTGCCTCGAACAGTTTGCTTAAGTCCTTGTCGGACAAAGCATCCTGTTCTAGCAAAGGGGTGGTGGTAGGAACTTCATGAGCTTGTTTCCCTTTCTTTAGTTTAGCAGCCTCACGAGCTTCACGCTCTGCTGCTAACTTAGCAGCCTCCTGAACTGCACGCTCTAGCAACTGAGCAGCTTCCTGAGCTGCACGCTCTTCAGCAGCTTTGTTAGTCTGCTCAAAATTCATATCTCTTGCGTCAAAAGTGATCTTCTCAATCACATTCTTGTACTACCTCTTCTCATTCTCTTCTTGTCCCTCTTCCTCTTGTTATTCTTCTCCCTTATTACTCTTAGGCGTTCAGAAAGAGGTTGAGCAGAGAGTGGAGTAACCACATTCTCCGGTACCTCAGCAGATGGAGTTTTCTCAGAAGCTTTGATAAGTCTCCTTTGCTTCCGCTTCTTCTCCGATGAAGCAACATCTGTTAGCTTCCTCTTAGATACCTCAGCAGTGAGTGGACCCAATTGCTCAGCAATAAGCTCTCCTAGCTTCTCTATATCAGCAAGGTCCTGGAAGCACCTTGTTGTCTCAGTAGCATTCCTGGCAGCAACAATTTCCTCAGGAGATAAGGCGATTGCATGCTCCAATTGTTGAGTTGCTAAGTCGGCTGGAAGAACAACATCGGGAGATGTAGGGATATTGGGGTCGACATTTGATTTCCCCTACATCATGTATGGGCAATAAGTATCCACAGGATGTGAAGGTCCCCTCCTTCTTAATCTTCAAATTTTTCTTGGCGTGATCCAACCAACGTTTAAAGAAAAATTTAGCCCAGTTTCCATTAATCCCATCAACCAACGCCATCATCATGGAATATTTCTTGGCAGACAGTTCTGAATACGACCCTGCATTGCACTGGAACATTTTGATCACGAGTTCAGCCAGGAGATGCTACTCATCCTGTAGCTGATTGATCGGTGTGGCAACCCTCCAGGTGGTCCCCTTACTTAAGTCGGGCTTCTTCAACGAATTCCATCGAGCCTTCATCTCGTCTGTGTCGTTGACTTTGTAGCTAACGACACGCTCTCCGGAGTTTTGAAGTCCAAACTTCTTTGCAAGAACTTTTGCATTCACCTTGATGATTCTGCCAAAAATAGAGGTCTTGAAATAGACAGGTATTCAACTAATTGTTCTTCGCTAGGGTGTCCATCACCCAAACTGCTATAAAAGCCCTCGCATAAAACTCAGAAACCATGTGAGGTTAAAACCTCAGCGGTTCAGCAGACAAGTATTCAACTACCTGTTCCTTCGCTAGGGTGTCCATCACCCAATCTGGAAAATTCAGAGCAGCAAGAGTCGTATATAGGATTCAGTCCTTCATTATCTGTGCGGCTCTCTTCTGAGAATTTGAAAGGTTGGACTGATCTTTCTTCTTCGCGAGCGTGACCAATTGACCATACGGAATCTCATCTTCAATATCTTCCTTCTTAACGATCCCAGTAACTCAAGTAAATGTCTTTCGTGACGAGGCGTAGCAGCAATAAGAGCTTGGGTATGAGTGAGGGATTCAATAGATGAATTAGACATTTGGGATTGAGCAGGGGATTCAAGGTTGGTAGACATAGTTGAGAGATTATGGCGAATTTTGAGAGAATTTTGAGAGAATGAATGCTTGAGGGCTAGTAATTCGATGATTCAAAGTGTAGAAGGTTTAAAAATTTGACGAAGTGTTGTATTTATACCTTATGAGTAATGGATCCGACGGTTGGGTTAGCACCGCTTCAAATCCAATTGACGGTTCAGGTGATCGGAGACCCTTTGTATGGTATCCCATGCCCAAAATGCTCGAGTACTTTTGACGTGTCGCCTCCTGGTTCATCACTGCATGTTGCACGCATTAAATGCATCGTATCATATACACTTAGTGGATTTGAAATTCAAAATATTCGCGCTTTGACATTGTGAGAGAGAGTCGGAGCTTGCTGAGAGCTTGGACTCAACAATCAACTAGCATTGGGATTCTTAGCAAGCATATAAACTGCTGAGAGCTTGGACTCAACATTCAAATTCTAGCATCCATATATTGACTGCTGACAACACGGACTCAGCAACCATTTCCTAGCACTTGTTCCTACTTGCTGAATATTTTAACATAGCATCGATGAATTACTGAGAGCTTGGACTCAGCATTCAATCTCTAGTAAACACCTGATCTTCTTGTTAAAATAACACACGACGTAGGAACTGCTGAGAAATTGGACTCAACATTCACTTGCTTAGCAACCATATTTCACCAACAAACGTCAGCACCTTAAATACTTAAGTTGGGATAAGTTTTTCCCCATCTTTTCCAACAATCCAAGAATTATTAGAAAACCAGTAATCCAGAAAGAATGAGAGTTTGAACTCATTCATCCACATCCTTTTTCTAACCCCATGAGGCCCAACTTTAGACATAATTCTTTAAATATGGCCTCAGCAAGCGGTTTGGTGAAGATATCAGCAAGTTGATCTTCTGTTCATATATATTGAACATCGATATCATTCTTCTCTTGATGATCTCTTATGAAGTGATGTCGAATATCAATGTGCTTTTTCCAGGAATGATGAACATGATTCTTTGTGATGCACCTCGCACTGTTGTTGTCGCAGTAGATTGGCACGCATTCTGGAGGAATGTCATAGTCTAGTAGCTGCTGCCGAATCCACAATACTTGAGCACAACAACTTGCGGCTGCGACATATTCAGTTTCTGTTGTAGACGTCGCCGCCGAGTGCTGCTTCTTGCTAAACCAACTTATGAGCTTGTGTCCAAGGAATTTGCAGGTGCCACAAGTGCTTTTCTGATCAATCTTGCACCCTCCAAAGTTTGAGTTTGAATAACCACTGGGTCTTAGCCCATCAAAACATTGATACCAAATTCCTAGACCATCTGTGCACTTGAGGTATCGAATTATCCGCTTAGCAGTGTCCAGATGCGACTTCTTGGGATTTGCTTGATATCTCGTGCAAACTCCTACGGCATAGGAAATATCTGGTATGCTGGTTGTTAGAGAAAGCAAAGATCCGATAATACCTCTATAAAGTGTAGGATTCACAGCCTCCCCTCCTTCATCAAGGGAAATTTGGCAGCTCGTGCTTTTAGGAATCCTTAAGCTTTTTGTCTTTTCTGGACTATACTTAGCAATGAGATCTCTTGTATACTTCCTCTGATGTATGAAGATCCATTCACTTGATTGCTGAACTTGGAATCCCAGAAAGTAAAACATCTTTCCCATCATACGCATTTGGAAGTTACTCTGCATTAGCTCTGAAAAATTGTCACACAAAGTTGGATTCTTTGAGGCAAAAATAATGTCATCGACATATATTTGCACGAGTAAAACACTTCCTTCATCCTTGATTTGAAAGAGAGTTTGATCAATCTTAACTTTCGTGAAACCATTGTCAGCAGAAACTTGGGCAAAGTTCCATACCATGCCCGTGGTGCCTACTTCAAACCATATAAGGCTTTCCTGAGTCTATAGACTTGGTTTCCTTGTTTGAAGCCCGGTGGTTGCTGAACATACACTTCTTCTTTGAGCTCACCGTTAAGAAAGGCACTTTTCACATCCATCTGCAAGACTAAAAATTCATTATGGGCAGCATATGGAAGAAACAACCTTATTGCTTCCAGTCGGGCTACAGGAACAAATGTCTCATCATAATCGATTCCCTCGCATTGTCTGTATCCTTTGGCAACTAGACGTGCCTTATTTCTGATGATTGTTCCTGATTTATCCTTCTTGTTCTTGAAGACCCACTTCGTTCCAATGACGCTTTGATGATTGGGTCTATCTACTAGATCCCAGACAGGATTGCGCGTGAATTCAGCTAGCTTCTTTTCAATAGCATTCACCCAATCTAGAAATTGTAAAGAATCTTCAATCTTCGTAGGCTCTTCATGCAATATGTAACATGCTAGTTTCGCATTTCCTTGTCGCGTCCTGATTGGATGGTTGATGTCGTCAATGACAACGTCTAGAGGAAGATCACGTAGCCATCTTGGTTTTGGGTTGCTGGTGGCTAGGGTTTCATCGCTAGCATCGCCTGCTGGATTGTTGTCTTCTAGATCATTTTCCTCAGCAATCACCTGAGGTTCAGCATTTTGTACCGAAGCATTCAAAATCTCAACATCTCGAGTCTCAGCATTCTGAACCTCAGCATTCTGAATCTCAACATCTTCCTTGGCAATGTCCTCAGCAACGCCCAATCTTTCTTCAGCATCTAGTCCAGGATTTGGGATTTCTTCATCTTCTTCATCGATTGATCCCATAATCTCCAAATTATCATCAAGATAAATTTGGTTGGAGGCCTCAGCATGATCGTTAGCATCACTGGCCGGTTCAGCAGTTTGATCACCTGTTGAATGCGTTTGAGTTGGATTACAATTATTCATCGACTTAGTCAGATCAATCTGTATATTTTTGAAAGAATTCAAGCTAGATTGATCATGGACATCATGAGTCTCATGACTTTCATCCTTTTTCTCTCTTAAAAACCTGCGCACTAAAGTAGACTCATCAAAAATAACATTGCATGTTATCGCCACAACTTGAGTCGTCTTGTTTAACACACTATAACCTTTGTGAGAAGGATGTCCATATCCAAGGAACACACCTTCACTAGACTTAGGCGAAAAGAATTAAGTTTCGACTTCCCATTGTTATGAATATAACATGTCGAACCGAAAGCACGAAGATAAGTCAGAGAAGGCTTACGACCATTATACACTTTGTATGGAGTTTTGTTGAAACTCCCATTGATCGCGCTCCTATTCTGAGTATAGTAGGCAGTCATGATTGCTTCGCCCCAATATTTCCCACTCAGCTCAGAGTTGCCTAGCATCGACCACACTACTTCCTTTAAGGTCCTATTCCTTCTCTCTGCTAGACCATTCTACTAGGGAGTTCTAGCAGTGGATTTCTCATGCCCGATTCCAACTTCGGCGCAAAAATCTATTAAGATCCCGTTGCAAAACTCTCCCCCATTGTCTGATCTTATGCTTTTAACGGTGACTTCTTTGCTATTCTGCTCCTTCAGCATCAGCTTTGGTAGGATGAGCTTTACTTCATCCTTTGTCCTTAGCAGTCGAACCCACGTATACCTGGAAAAATCATCAACAACCACAAGAGTGTAAACCTTTTTACTTAAGGTGGCTTGAGTGACTGTGCCAAAGAGATCCATGTGCAATAGCTCAAGGATTATCTCAGAAGTGGCCTTCTCCGAGTTTGTCTTGAAGGATGCCTTCGTCTGCTACCCTTGCTAGAAAACTTTGCATACGCCTTCATTTCTGAAGGTTGCCTCTGGAAATCCTACAACAAGTTGGCGCTTGGCTAGGTAGTTGATGGTCTTGAAGTTCAAATGAGTCAGCCTCTTAGGTCATAGCCAATTTGTCTCTTCTTTGTTGAATGCTACAAAGCAGGAATGATGTTGACCACTTTGCCAATCAAAAGTTGTTGAGCCTCAAAATGTCGGCCAATGAACATTCTGAGCCAAACTATTAGTTTTAAGCCTCTTGGAGAGCTCGGTTATTTCGAGTTCGACGAACAAAGGAGATACTCAATACTCATGTTGATCTGATGAGCGAGAACCCATTGACCATGAGTAGTTCGACGAACAAAGGGGATATCCTCTAGGTTCGACGAACGAGAGCCCACTGACTATCAGTTGTTCGACAAACTCAATGGACCTGTCAAATCGACAAGCAGGTCTGCTTAGTTGTCAAGACGCGCCTTTCTACTTGTTATCGATCTCATGGATGACAAAAGGACGCAGTATTAATTATCGTAACAGCTAGTCATTAATGTAATTATGCACATTAAATATAGAAATGTAATAAGTAGACACTTCAAGTTTGTTCCAAGGGGTTTTTTAATTTTTTGATCTTTGGGGAAAAACCTTTTTTAAGTAATTCCTGACTTCACCATTTTTTTGGTCGTTCCTAATAAAAATTGTTCATTCCCTTTCGAGTATTCTGTCTTAAGAAATTTCGTGCATCAACAATTGGCGCCGTCTGTGGGAAGAGACAAGAAAGAAAGAAAAGAATGGACAACGTGGCTGCTCGGTTCACATATCATCGACGAATATGGAACACGGTCGGTAAAGAAGAAGGATACCCGCCCCCATGGTGCGCCGTCGGGCTAGGGTTTGGAGAGTGTGGAGACGATGGCTAGGGTTTCTTGGAGGATGCGCACGAGTGCTAAGGTTTTTGTTCTACGTCGCCACCCCTTTCGTTCACCGATAGGAAGACCTCGTACATCAACGTCCGAGGCAGTTTGGCCATTACACCTAATTGCATGCAGTCAAGCTCGGTCTAGTTGAGTCATTGACGTTTCTTGATTTTTCTTGCGAGATCTACAACCAGCGACCGGCTTTATCACTGTTCTTGCGAATTTCTTATTTGCGTGACTGTTCCTGTTGCAATTTTCTTTGATTTCTGTCTAAATTCTGGTGCTCTGCTTGGGTGATCTATGAATTTTCGTGGGTGGTCGAGAGGATTGTGTCTTGTTTAAGGCGATTGGTGGCGATTATCATCTGAATTCATTGCCCATTTCTGAGTTATGCGAAAATTTGGGCGTCGCATTTCTTGCCCAATTTCTGTGATTTTCCAGCAATTTTAAATATCAAGATTTGGATTTATACTAATTTTTTTGATTGGTGGTGTTCCTTATCTTCGTCATTACTGCGACTCTAGGTTCTCGATGCCATTGGCAATCGGATCTTCTGTATCTATTATGGCAGAGAGTGAGAGCTCTACTTCAAGATCCCAAACTGGTGAAACTAAAAAGTCCTACAAGGATGCTCTCAATGAACAACCGCAGATTCAAGTGGCAGTTCAAGATGCTGTCGGCCAAACTTGAATGTTTTCTGTAAGAAGTGGCTTTCAAAGGTGACCAGAGCTCCAATAGATCATTGACTGGGGAAGAAAACTACGATCAGAAGCACCAAATGGTCCAGCTGAAGCTAAAAGTGGATTAGCTAGTCCCGAGTCTGGGAATTAATCAAATGCAGTCTAAATTCCAAGAAGCAAACTCTTCGCATTCCTGTCAAATGCGAAGATGATGAACGAGCTAGCCTAGATAAACTGGAGCTTGTAGCCGATTCACCAAGAAGAGAACTTGCACCAGCAGGCTTTACTAATTTTGCAACAACTTGTTCAATACCAATAACAAACAATACTCGCCGACCAAGTGATGCAACACGCGGTGATGGATCATTGGCCAGATTGCACATAGCTAATACACACTGTGAATATAGTTCAAAAAGGTCTTCGCCAGGAATGATGACGAACCCCATTGCTGATAGAGTCATTCAGTGCCCCAGAATCAAAATGCTAGGATGAATCATCAGAATATAGAGACCCATGCATTATACCAGATGAAGCAAGAGGGCTGCTAGTGGATGCTCTTCCATCACGAACCACAGCCACCATCCAAGGTCGAAGTCCACCTCCGCTTGCTAACACTGAATCCCTGACACCAATAGCTCATTCGACCACCAAAGGGAATCCCCTATCCTCTATCTTGTATTCCTTTGGTGTTTTCTAGGTGATTGCTTCCTGTTTGGTGTTGTATGCTAGCTTGCTTCCTGATTGTGATTTAATTTGTATTTGATGAATTTTGATTAATTGGTTATGATATTTCTGAGTTTGCTGAGGATAATCTCTGCCCCCTCGATTTGTGTCATTAATCTAACAAAAAAGAGAAATTGATTAAATATCTGTAATTTTTCGATGTTTATTTTTGTTGAGATCTTGATAATTGGTACTATACTCTTGAATATCATAAAAATGTTATGTGATGGTGATAGCTGAATCATGTTTCTGTTTTGATGAGAAAGTTGATTTGGTGATTCTGGTTGATAATTGCAAATCCCAGTTGACTGCTTCTTATACTTACTCCACCGGTCCACCTCCGTCGCCATCCCTTCCCAGGGCTCCATTCCGGCCACCCAATTTCACCATCTGTAAGCACAAAAACCTTGAGTAATTGAACAATATATATACTAGCCCGGACCATTTTCCCAAATCAATGTGAGACATTTAATAGTTACTAATTTGCATTTAACATTGAGGATGATGCTTAATTTAAGTCAAGATAACTCTGATAGTCTGAAGCTTGATTATTGTTGGTAAGTCTGAAGAAGTCTCAATTGATTTACTGATTTTGGCTGGCATTTTGTCGATTAAATCTCGAAGTTTTGGTTTTTTGATGATTTTGATTTCAATTATTATATGTTGCCCGTCTATTCTACTCTCTCTAAGAACTTGCAATTAAGCGCTTGATTTATGATTTAAACTTAAAGCATGGAATAAGATTCGCATAGTAGAGTTTAAAAAATAAAAAAATTATAAAGTACTGATATATCCATCTCTTATACTAATATTTTTGTGACTTTCTATTTGCATTATTGTTCGAACAATAATCGTCCTTGGAGCTTAAGACCACGATAGTAGGGGGTTGCTCAGTTTTTGCAACTAAAGGCAATAAATCAAAAGAGGGTCCGTTTTTTCAAAGTGCTCCGAAAGATGCCTAAGGATTGTTATGCGAAAGAACGAACAAAGCAGCTCAAGTATAAAGAAAAAGAGGAAAGATGACACTGCTTAAAATATGTCGATGCTCCTCAATTAAATACGGGTTCTACCTTTACTCTTATTTAAACTTCTACTTTCAATTATTTTACGCAAAGATTTAATCTTTTCTAAAAAAAAAACGAGGGGTTTATTAAGTTGAATGCTAGATTTGAATACAACTTTCTATGCATTATAAAGAATACTAAGATCTCTTTGTTCTTCGTTTGCATGACCACTCGAGTGAACCACAAAATACCTCAAAGAATATCACACCCAGATGCTCGGGGGCTCAACAAAAGAATGAGCAATTAAAAAAAAGAGGGAAAAAAGAGAGAGAGAGAGCCAGGTATTACGATCTCGATCCTTCGAATCGCTCTCATCTTTATCCGACGTATGAACTCGCAAAGGTGCGAGGTTGAGTTCGATGAACTCGGTCGAACCAAGGCTTCTTGAGCAAAGTCATACTATCACAAGCTCGCAGTAGAGCATTTCCCACTCAAAAATCTCCTAGCACTGGCACGGCCGTGGGGGAGGTCCGCTTTCAGCTAAAAGTGAAAGTGGGGCTGGGTTCAGCTGAAAATTTAATCAGATTTAAACTGCGCCATGGAACGAGCCAAGGGGAAACGTAAAATCCCCTTTGGGTAGTTTCGGGCCGGTGGGAAAGCGGCTGGGAAGCTTCTTTTTCCGTCGACCCCGTCATTGATTTAAAAACTCAAGAAGGTGAAGGTGCAATCTCTCGAACATCATTAAAATCGTGAAATTTTATTTCGTCCCAATTCATCTCTAAGACTCCTCGAGAGATCCTGTCCAACTCACGAGGAGTTTGGGGGCTGTTGTTGAGCATCAAAATGTCGGCCTCTGAACATTCTGAGCCGATCTCCTGGTTTCGAGCCTCTTAGAGAGCTCGATTATGTCGAGTTCGACGAACAAAGGAGATACTCAATACTCCTATCGGTCCGATGAGCGAGAACCCATTGACCATGAGTAGTTCGACGAACAAAGGGGATGTCCTGTAGGTTCAACGAACGAGAGCACATTAACTATCAGTTGTTTGACAAACTCAATGGACCTGTCAGTTCGACGAGCAGGTCTGCCTAGCTGTTAAGACGCGCCTTTCTACTTGCAATCGATCTCATGGATGACAAAAGGATGCAGTATTAATTATCATAATAGCTAGTCATTAGTGTAATTATGCGCATTAATATAAAAATGTAATAAGTAAACCCTTCATGTTTGGTCCAAGGGTTTTTTTTTATCTTTGAGGAAAAACCCATTTTAGGAATTCCTGACTTCATTTTTTTTGGTCAATCCTAATAAAAATTCTTCATTCCTTTTCGAGTATTCTGTCTTAAGAAATTTTGTGCATCAACAACACTGTATAGGTCACCCTTGCGGATGCCTCTTAGCTTCACTTCACCTGTAGCATTGGCAACAATTTCACATCTAGTGTTAATGAAATAAACATTGTACCCATTTTTGCATAGTTGTCTGATGCTCAGTAGATTGTGTTTGAGGTTGGAGACAAGAGCAACGTTGATGATTCTCATTCCATCTTGCTCGATGCATCCTCTCCAAATCACTCGTGCTTTGCTATTTTCACCAAACATGAATGTGGGACCATAAACTCTTTGAAGTTCTGAGAATAATTCTTCTCGTCCCGTCATGTGTCCTGAGCAGCCACTATTTAGGATCCATTCATTTCACATGCCCGATGTCTTATCTCTTGCATCCTGTTCTTGCAAAAATCAACAAGTTTGTTTAGGTACCCGCTTAGCATCGGGTCTTGCAGGATTAGCTTGGATCATGGTTCCTTTTGGAACCCACATCTTGGTGATCTTCAAGATTATCTTCTTGACATCACTCTTAGCAAACTTCTCTGACTTATTTGGATAAGCAAATTTTGCGTAATTCGAACGAGGTGGAGTAGTGTGCTTAGCCTTCATAGTGGAAAGGAAAACGTTTGGACTCAGGCCTCACATAGGTGTTCCTCCTATGTGGTGTGAACAATGGATTCGGTGGTCTTACAACATCGTATTTAACCTGCTTGCCCATATTGAAGGTAGGATTTTTTATCCTAGCATTGGATGCACAATGCTCAGCATTCATCCTAGACACTGCTGAGTGTGGCTAAGCAGACAATCTCTGGTACTCTGCTGAGATCCAGGAGATGCATGTTTTTTTACTCCAATCTTTCTGCTTAGCAGTTGATGACTTAACAATTGTCTTTTCCTTACATATTTCATTAGCATTGAATTTTCTAGCAGAAACGAATGTAATTCTTTTCTGCTTAGAAGATTCAGCACTTCCATTCAAAACTTCCTTAGAGCATTTTCCCACAATATCAACCCAACCAAGCCCCACTCCAGATCTATAAGAATGATTTCTCTGTTTGCTAACAATGGCATTTAGAACTAACTACCTTGCTAGATGTGTAAGCACAAATGCAATCCTCCTTATTTTTATTCTTCAAAGCTCGATTCTCCTTTTCAATATTTTGAAAGTTATCAACAAGTTTGGAGTAATCGGCTTTGAGTTTCAAAACTTCCTCACTATCAGACCTTAGTCTTTCGACTTCCTTGGTCATAGATGTAACTTTAAGTTTCTATGAGGTATTCTCTCCCAAAATAGCATCTTTCATAGCGTACATTTTTTAAAATCTAATGAAACCATAGTGAGATAATCATACTGGAAATCTAAAGAAGTAGAATCCTCCGATTGATGCATGATTGCTGAATTTGAAATGCTAATAGGATTTACTTCCCGAGCATCGACTGCTAGAGCCGACTCAGCATGTTGCTCCTCTTCAGCATTCAGATCATCAACAATATTCGCCATTAGGACCAGCATGGCCTCCTCTTAATCCTCTTCTGAAGAGTAATATTCCTATTCAATGTCAGGAATTTCGGGCACTTCTGTCCTGGTCAGTAGTGCTCTGATGACTGCTTTGACTGCTCTCTGATAAGCTCATTATTTCACTCACTTATCTATATTATTTTTATATTATTTTATGTAGTTTTATGGAGTTTATATATATATATTTTATGCATGATGTCAATATTAGGTGGTTTTAGGTGTGTTTTGATGTTTATGCAGGTTTTTAGGCCTAAACTCATGAGAAAACCGTTCCGAAAGCAGTGATGTGTAAGAGTAGCAGTGAAGAGTTTTTCCACAAGAGGAATTCTGGCTATTGGTGCATGGCAATGGATGATGCTTTGAGTTAGCTCTCCAACGCAACTAAAATCGGGTCAATCGGAGTTCGGGAAAGGAAGTTATGGCCAAAATCGTGAGACCGCACAGACGGGGCTGACCTCAGTTTTCCACGTCGATCGACGGGGATGCCGCGTCGATCGACGTGGACCTCCTGGCGCGGGAAATTGGCTGAATTCGAGATTTTTCATATCTTTAGCCCTATATTTGATATGATACACCTCCACCTCTATATATAACCTTGTAAAATCGAATTTTAAGTATTCCTCATTCCAGATTTCAGATTTTGGGAGATTCCAAGAGTTTTTAGGTTTTTGTTTGAAGACATATTTTTGTGGGAAGACATTCAGACCCAAGTTTTTATGCAATTCAGGTTTTATCTTTCTATGATGAATATTACTCTGAATATGTGTAACTAATCTCTTCCTCAGATTCTAGGGTTTCGAATTATCAATGTATACATGTTTTGATTGATTGAATTATTTTCCCTTTCCCTTCGTAGTTTGTGAAATCGGTGCTTATTCATAATCTTGATTTGCTGATCACATCATAGGATTATCTAGTTGATTACTTGAGACGTAAATGTGATAGTTTTCAATGGAAAGAGATTTTCACAATATAATCTGATTTCTTGTCGTAACTAAAGGAGATCGATTGTAGGGATAAATCTGTAGATCTTTGGAGTTAGTTAATTTATCTTGAGACCGAGCGGAGATAGGTAATTAATTAATCTACTTTATTAATTGTCAAACAAGGAAGTTCATAATATTTTTTTGATGTTTCACTAAGAAGAGGAATTAAAATTGGGAATTAATCAATTCATTCATCCATGTCATACTTGATAGGTAGATATCCCTAGAATTTGTGCTTCTCTTATTTGAATCCAAAAGCTTTTTAATTTCCTGTTTAATTTTCATTAGCAAGTATTGCAATTTTCAAAACAATCAAAACTTTTTCAATTCATTTTCCTGACCAGTATTTTGAGAACTTATGATTTAGTACTTAAGGTTTTTCGTTGCTTCATTCCCCTGGATCGATAACTTTAGGGTTTACAAATTTATTTGCCACTATTTCTATAATTAATCTGTAGAAATTACAGTGATCAAATTGGCGCCGTTGCCGGGGATGATGGATTTATATACTGAAAGCATTATGATTGGTATATTATGTACAAGGTTTATTGGTTAATATACTGGGAATCATAATTGTTGTATGTTCATCTCCTGTCTGAATTAACAAACATGTGTCGCAAACACAATTATCCTCTTATCTCGTCGATAGGGAGATCATACGGTGTGTAGAAGATCACGGAAGATCGTATGGATCGTTTGACCTAGCGAGATATAAGTGGTCATCATAGCTGAGATAGTTCCAGGATAAACTGTCGGTATAGGCTGCAGCATATGCGGATAAGCATCTTATCTTGGATGTCTTGGTATGCTGGTGTGGGGCACACATTGATGAGGACCTAAGTCGAGATCGATTCTTTTATCTGACATTAAAAGAATCTAGATCCTTATGACTCGATGGAATCTTAAACCTATATGAGGGTACAGAAGTATACATATATTGTATATCACTTTGAGTTGTAGAGAGGATTCTAGTTGAACCTGTACTTCAGCAGTCTTGGGTGATATCAATCTGTGTATGACTGTCTGGTATCTGAACTAGGTAACCACATCCAGTATAGGATGGTGACATTCCCTGAACAGCTCAAAAGGTTCGTTATGCTAAAGTCCTGCAGGCTGATTGAGTTCAAGCATAAGTGAAAAGGTTTGAGTGGATTGATTCAGGAATTAAAGATGTTAATTAATTAAATAGCTTGTCAGAGCTTAAATTAATTAACGAATGTTTGTAACCTTAAATGTGGGGATAAACCGAGTCCAATGCAACCCGTTCCTCAAAACGTGGTAGCAAATAGGTAGGACAGTATTGATTCTCTGGTGGCATGAATCAATATTAATTAATTAATTATATTCGGAGTTGAATATGGGAATTAATTAATTGATAGGCCTTATTTGCTGTTTGAATTCTGGTCCCTGGTCTGGCCCATGATAACTCAAGCCCAACAGAAGCCTAGAATTTCCTATAAATAGGCCTCAGTATCTCAGACCTCAAAGCACCTACTACTCATAAAGATCACAAGTTGCACACAGCAAACCAGAGCATTGGGAGCTGTGGTGATCGATTGAGTTTGAGATACGAGGAGGAAATTCTGCTTCTCAACCGGGCAAAGGATTTGATAGATAATCTTCACCAGATTTTTAGATCGAGTTGGGATACAGATCAGAAGATCAGATCAGGAGGATTCTCCTTCTTCTCTCTCCTCTTACTTTCGAAAATATCTTATTTATTTTCATAGATTAATTTCCTCAATTTGTTAGGCAATTAAATCTTGGTGCGTGGGAAAGATCAAAAGGCATCTCCGCGCACGCGTTCTTCATCGTTCATCAATCCAGGTATTCCACATAACCTTCTTATGCATAATAATATAGGAGCATGCTAGGATTGTTCATAGGCATAGCAATTTATTTTGATATTCCAATTAACGATCCTTGGCAAACGGACTTCGTGATTCAGTTCACGAATCCCTTTAATTGGTATCAGAGCGAGGTTTAATTAATTGGCTCTATCGGAAAAATAATATTGCTTATGAACATGCATGATTATTATTATTGATTGCATACAATGGATGGTTTATGGATTTATCTTATGTTTTTCGTCCTCGTGGTTCCTCGGGTTAATCCGCCCATTTATATGGATTCGTTTTTCACCCACGAGATAAATCCGTGGTTAGATTAGAAATTTTAGATTGTAATTAAAATTATCCTATGTAATTTTATTTTCAAAAAATTAAATCTGTAAAATGAAGAACGAAGAACGAAGAACACGAAGAACGAAGGACCGCACGACGGCACATGACGGCGCCGGCGCGGCAGCAGGCCGTGCACGGCGGTCGCGCACAGCGAGGGGCACGGCAGCCCGGATGGCGGCACAGCCGCGCGAAAACCCTAGGGTTTCAGCGCGCGGCGCGCGCGCGCGATGGGCAGCGGCCGCGCAGCCCACAGCCGGCCAGGCAACGGTGCGGGGATTGCGGGACGGCGACGCGGGCCGGCGAGGGGCCTGCCGGAGGCGCGGACGATGGCGGTCAGGGCGCGACGGGGGCGCGCAGCGCGGTGGAACCCTAGGGTTCGCGCACGCGCGCGCCAGCACCCGCGCAGCCCTGCGCGCGTTCGCAGCGGCGGGCGGGCGCTCCCCGGACGGCAGCGGCGCGACCCAGTGGTGTGGCGGTGGCTCGGTGCCGGCGACGCGGGCTGGGACGGCGGCTGGGCGTGCGGCCGGACGCGGAAAACCCTAGGGTTTTTTGCGTGGTTTGCGCGACCCCGGTTCGATCCTTGCGCGATTCCGGCGAGTCACGGAGGCCAACGGAAGTGAAGAAGAGTGAACGGTGTTTCGGGCGACGGTCGGGGCAAGCCAGGGCGGCGGCATGCGAAACGGGCAACGGTCGGAGGAGGCAGTATTGTGGACTGCATCCATGCACGTACGTGCATGGCTGTTGTGCATGCCGGGAGCCCTCACGATGACGGTGGGTCGCCGGCGATGGTGTTTCGCCGGTGGTGGCTCGTCGGGCCGAGTTCTCACGGGCTATTGGGCTTGCAATGTGTGCATAGGCCTGCGATCTCGTTAACTGGCCCAGTTGTCCAATTTTCTGATGAATCAAATCTTGGAGGCCCAAGTTCAGAAAATAAATCAAGATCTCAGTCCAAGTAGTGGGAGCCAAGTCGAAGATCTGTAAAATAAATTCCAACTTGTAATAGTTAGATTTATTTTGTTTGTATCATGGGGCCACGAGGACATTTTTTATTTGTTTTATTATCTGTCTTCGCATGATATACGTGTTTAAAATAATTGTGCAGCATATCAGCATGTTGTAGATAATAGAGAGCACGTTTACTGCTTTTATTTACGGCTTTAAAGCATGCTATGTGGTTTATTTTATGTAATTAATTATGACTATAAATTCGGGGTTCATGCTTTGCATGATAGAATTTTAGCAACGTTATAATTATGGCTACATAAAATAATCTATGCAATTGAACCTTATGAACTGAAAATTACTAAGCTCATAATTTAGTAAGATCTCCACAAAGCGATCCTTTATTGGAAGTGGATAATTTATTAGGTAAACGTCTACATGTGTAGCTTACTTAATTAATTGTTCATAAGTTCTAATAGATAGGATTTCTTAAAACAAACATTTATTTCATGTGAGAAGTGGGAGTTCATGCGTAAACGTCTACATGTGTAGCTTGAGTATTGGATTTTCATAAGTTCTCTAGGGATTGAATTAAATGAGACAACCTTATTATAAGGGATCAGGTGTATTAAAATAGATCCTTATATGGGAGGGTTGGCTTTGGTGGTAAGCTAGCTTAGATATTGTCCAAAGTATAACTCATATGTGAAGTCCCTGCTCAGTAGGATAATATGGTCTTAAGAAAGTCTCCAATTATTAATTCCATTTGTCTAAGGAACCCGGGCATGGATTGGAATTAAAGGACTTGAATTGAAAGATGCAGTCTGGTTAAGTGTTTTGTTGTAAACGTCCACATGTGTGGCTTGCAATAGTAATACTTAGGCAAATTGGAGGAAACATTAATATTGCTTTATCATAAGGTTTCAATATTTAATTGTTTCAATGTTCTGCGACTATGTTTTAATTGGTGTTTTAATTTATTATTTTCAGATATGTCTATTCATCGTATCATTTATCTCTTGACATCAAATCCTTTAACCGGTCCGAATTTTCCTGAGTGGAAGTTTTGCTTCATGGAAATACTCCACATTGCAAATCATTCTCGTATACTCTATATGGATCCTTTATCTCCCAAGTATTGGAATTGCACTGGTTATGAGCGAGTGTTCTATGAAAGATGGAGGACTTCTGATGAGTTTGCCCGCATTCTCATTAAGAAAACTCTATCCAGAGAACTATGGCTCAAATACGATCAGTACCAATCTTTTGTTGAGATATGGAGGGATCTAATAAGGGTATATGGGAAGGTGAGACGAACTGTCAGTTACAGTCTTGTGGAAGACCTGGTCTGCAAGAAGATGACTGATGGGAGTTCGTTGTCTCTGCATCTTGACAGCATGATGGAAATTATGAGAAGGTACAGAAAGAGAGGTGGACAAATCACTAGTCGGGCTAAAATCAGTATCGTCCTGCACTCTCTCTCTGATTCTTATGGTGATTTCATCAAGTCCCTTGGTACCAAGTGCAAGTACACTCTTCCAGAGTTACTCTTGGCACTAGAACAATGGGAATCTGACCAGAAAGCTTCAGAATTTGCTCAATTCATGAAGGTCTTTGATAAGACTATGATTGAGGCAAAGGAATTACTTAAGCGGTTAGAAGAGGCTGATCAGGCAGAGGCTATCACAAGGCCATGCAAACGCAAGCGAAGTGAAGTAGATTGTCTAGTGCCTAGCACGGGTAGAAAAGGTACGTCATGTGCATTTATAACGGAAACATGTTTAGCATTAGTTTCTACCCATTCTTGGGTAGTGGATACTGGAGCTACTGACCATGTTTGTTATACTTTGCAGGGGTTCAGGCTGACAAGGCAGCTGAAGCATGAAGAGATTACCATCTCAATGGGCAGCGGAGAACAAGTCTCAGCAGTAGCCATTGGAGATTTTACTTTATGCTTTGAAAACAATGTTCTGATTTTGAGAGATGTTTTATATGTGCCGGTTCTTCGGCGGAACTTAATTTCAGTTTCCAAGTTATTCTGTGATGGATTTTCAGTTATTTTTGATAGTGGAGTTTCTATCATTGGTAATAACGGTGTTATCTGTCATGGCAAACTGATTGACTCTCTCTATATCATAAATTGTAAGCATGAATCTTCCGTGAATGTTGCAAACTCATCTAATAATAATAATCATTTAAAGAGAAAGTTTTCTTCCGATGAGGATCAAACATATCTCTGGCACTTGAGATTAGGTCACATCAATCTAAAGAGGATAAAGAGATTAGCATGCGATGGGCTCTTGGATTCCTTCCAAGTGGTACCGCATCCAATCTGTGAATCCTGTATAGAAGGAAAGATGACGACCAGGCCTTTTAAGGCAAGTCAGTCTCGAGCAGAAGATGTGTTACAATTGATCCACTCTGACTTATGTGGACCAATGTCCACGCAAGCTCGTGGAAGGTATGAGTATTTCGCCACATTCATTGACGATTACTCAAGATTCGGATACGTCTATTTGCTTCGAGCATTTGAGTTGTGGATTCATCGGGAATCAACTTAATATTTGCATAAAAGAAGAGCTGTTTTGGAAACTTGTACCGAATCAATTGTCTCGATGTATTCAACAAGTATGTTGCACACGTTGGAGCATCAGAGTTCTGGAATAATCAGGAATCTACTTTATAAGTGCTTAAATGAAGAGTTCGGAACACATCATGATATCTTCATCAACATACAATGGAACTCTGTGAAAAATTTTACCCAATCGATCGTCTGGAATAGTTCTACAAGTATGTTCCACACGTTAGAGCATCAGAGTTATGGATTGAGCGAGAATCAAATTTATAAGTGCTTAAATAAATAGATTGGTACGAACCTCGATATCTTCATCAACAAATGATGGAACTCTTTGAAAACTTGAACTTAATCAATCGTCACAATAAGTTCTACAAGTATGTTGCACACCTTTGAGCATCGGATGTGTGGATTGATCGGGAATAAACTTTATAATTGCTTAAAAGAAAAGTTCGGTACCAACCACGATATCGTCATCAACAAAAGATGGAACTCTTTGAAAACTTGTACCGAATCAATTGTATCGATGAGTTATACTAGTATGTAGCACAAGTTCAAACATCAAAGTTCTGAATTAGTCGGAAATAAAATTTATATGTGCTTAAATGAAGAGTTCGGTACAAACCACGATATCTTCATCAACAAATGATGGGAAACTTTGAAAACTTATAACGAATCAATCCGCTTGAAGCATTCTACAAGTATGTTGCACACATTGGAGCATCGTAGTTGTGGTTTTATCGAGAATAAAATTTATAAGTGCTTAAATGAAGAGATCAGTACAAACCATGATATCTTAATCAACAAATGATGGAACTCAATGAAAAATTGTACAGAATTGATTGTCTCGATGAGTTCTTAAAGTTTGTTGTACACATTCGAGCATCGGAGTTGTGTAGTGATCGGGAATCAACTTTATAACTTCTTAAATGAAGAGTTTGGTACAAACCACGTTATCTTCATCAACAAACAATGGAACTCTTCGAAAACTTGTATTGAATCGATCATCTCGATGAGTTGTACTAGTTAGTTGCACATGTTCGAGCATCAGAGTTGTAGATTGATTAGGCATCAACAAACTATGATATCTTCATCAACAAATGATGGAACTCTTTGAAAACTTGTCCTGTATCAATTGTCTCGATAAGTTCAACAAGTATGTTGCACAACTTCGAGCATCGGAGTTGTGGATTTATCGGGTATAAACTTAATAAGTGCTGAAATGAAGAGTTTGGTACAAACCACGATATCTTCATCAACAAATGGTGGAACTCTTTGAAAACTTGTACCGAATCAATTTTATCGATGAGTTTTAAAAGTATGTTGCACACGTTCGAGCATCAGAGTTCTTAAATAATCGGGAATCAACTTTTTAAGTGCTTAAATGAAGAGTTCTGTACAAACCACGATATCTTCATCAACAGAAGATGGAACTCTTCGAAAACTTGTACAAAATCGATCGTCACGATGAGTTCTACAATTATGATGCACATATTCGAGAATCGGAGTTATGGATTCATCGGGAATCAACTTTATTAGTTTTTTAAAGAAGTGTTCGGTACAATCCATGATATATTCATAAAAAAAACGATGGAACTGTTCAAAAATTTGTATTGAATCATTCGTCTCAATAAGTTCTACAAGTATGTTGCACACCTTCGAGCATCGGAGTTGTGGATTTATCGGGAATCAAATTTATAAGTTCTTAAATGAATAGTTCGGTACAAACCACGATATCTTCATCAACAAACCATGGAAGTCATTGAATACTTGTATTGAATCGATCATCTCATTGTGTTCTACTAGTATATTGCACATGTTTGAGCATCAAACTTGTGGATTGATCGGGAATAAACTATATAGGTGCTTAAATTAAGAGTTCGGAAAAACCCATGATGTCTTTATCAACAAATGATGGAACTCTTCAAAAACTTTTACCAAAATGATCGTCTCGTAAGTTCTACAAGTATGTTTCACACATTCGAGCATTGTATTTGTGGATTCTTTGAGAATCAACTTTATAAGGTTTAAAAGAAGAGTTCGGTACAAACTATGATATCTTCATCAACAAACGATGGAACTCTTTGAAAACTTGTACCGAATTAATCGTCTAGTTAAGTATGTTTCACACCTTCGAGCATCAGAGTTGTGGATTGATTAGGAATCAACTTTATAATTGCTTAAATGAAGAGTTCGGTACTAACCACGATATCTTCTTCAACAAAAGATGGAACTCTTTGAAAACTTGTACCAAATTGATCGTCGCGATGGATTCTACAAGTATGTTGCACATATTCGAGAATCGGTGTTGAGGATTCATCGTGAATAAACTTTATAAGTGCTTAAAAGAAGAGTTCGGTACAAACAATGATATCTTCATTGACAAACAATGGAAGTCTTTGAAAACTTGTACTGAATCAACTTTATGAGTGCTTAAATGAAGATTTCGGTACAAACCAATCTTCATCAACAAGAGATGAAACCCTTTTAAAACTTGTCCCGAATCAATAGTCTCGATGAGTTTTACAGGTATGTTGCACACGTTCGAGCATAGGAGTTCTGCATGAATCGGGAATCAACTTTATAAGTGCTTAAATGAAGAGTTTGGTACAAACCAAAATATCTTCATCAACAAAGAATGGAACACTTCGAGAACTTGTACCAAATCGATCGTCACGATGAGTTCTACATGCATATTGCACATATTGCACATATTGCACGATGAGTTCTACATGCATATTGCACAAACTATGATATCCTCATCAACAAATGATGGAACTCTTTAAAAATTTGAACCGAATAAATCTTTAGATAAGTTCTACAAGTATGTTGCACACCTTCGAGCATCGGATTTATGGATTCATTGGGAATAAAATTTATAAGTGCTTAAATGAAGTGTTCGGTACAAACCACGATATCTTCATCAACAAAAGATTGAACTCTTTGAAAACTTCTATCGAATCAATTGTATCGATGAGCTCTACAAGTATGTTGCACACGTTTGAGCATCGGAGTTTTGAATTAATCGAGAATAACATTAAAAGTGCTTAAATGAAGAGTTCGGTACAAACCACAATACCTTCGTCAACAAACAATGGAACTCTTTAAAAACATGTACTGAATAAGTCTTCTCGATAAGTTCTAAAAGTATGTAGCACACCTTCGAGAATCAAAGTTGTGGATTGATCGGGAATCAACTTTATAAATTCTTAAATGAAGAGTTCGATACAAACCACGATATCTTCATCAACAAACAATGGATCACTTTTAATACTTGTATTGAATCGAATATCTCGATGAGTTCTACTAGTATATTGCACATGTTCGATCTTCGGAGTTGTGGATTGAGTGGAAAGCGACTTTATAATTGCTTAAATGAAGTGTTCGGCACAAACCATGATATCCTCATCAATAAATGATGGATCTCTTTAAAAACTTATATCGAATCGATCGTCTCGACAACATTACAAGTATGTTGCACATATTCGAGCATCAGAGTTGTGGATTCATCGGGAATCAACTTTATAAGTGCTTAAAAGAAGAGTTCGGTACAAACTATGATATCTTCATAAACAAATGATGGAACTCTCTGAAAACTTGGACCGAATCAATTGTCCCTATATGTTCTACAGGTTTGTTGCACACGTTTGAGCATCAGAGTTCTGGAGTAATCGAGAATCATCTTTATAAGTGCTTAAATGAAGAGTTCGGTACACACCATGATATCTTCAACAAAAAAGAATGGAACTCTTTGAAAAATTTTACCCAATCAATCATCTCAATGAGTTCTACAAGTATGTAGCACACGTTTTTGCATAAGAGTTTTGGATTGATTGGTAATCAAATTCATAAGTGCTTAAATGAAGAGTTCAGTACAAAACACAATAACTTCATCAATAAATGATGGGAATCTTTGAATACTTGTAATGAATCGATCGTCTCTATGAGTTCTACAAGTTTGTTGTACACTTTCGAGCATCGGAGTTGTGGATTGATTGGGAATCAACTTTATAAATTCTTAAATGAAGAGTTCGGTACAAACCACAATATCTTCATCAATTAACAAAAGAACTCTTTGAATACTTATGTTGAATCGATTTTCTCGATGAGTTCTACTAGTATGTTACACATGTTCGAGCATTGGAATTTTGGATTTATCGAGAATCTACTTTATAAGTACTTAAATGAAGAGTTCAACACAAACCATGTTATCTTCATCAAAAATGATGGAACTCTTTGAAAACTTGTACCAAATTGATCGTCTCGATAAGTTCTACAAGTATGTTGCACACATTCGAGCATCAAAAGTGTGCATTCATTGGGAATCAACTTTCAAATTTCATAAAAGAAAGTTCGTTACAAACCATGATATCTTCATCAACAAATGATGGAAATCTTTGAAATACATGTATTGAATCAATCATCTCAATAAGTTCTACAAGTATGTTGCACACCTTCGAGTATTTGAGTTGTGGAATGATCGTGAATAGACTTTATAAGTGCTTAAATGAAGAGTTCGGCACAAACCATGTTATCTTCATCAAAAATGATGAAACTCTTTGAAAACTTGTACCAAATTGACCGTCTCGATAAGTTCTACAAGTATGTTGCACACATTTGAGCATCAGAAGTGTGCATCCATTGGGAATCAACTTTAAAATTTCATAAAAGAAAGTTCGTTACAAACCATGATATCTTCATCAACAAATGATGGAACTCTTTGAAATACATGTATTGAATCAATCGTCTCAATAAGTTCTACAAGTATGTTGCACACCTTCGAGCATTGGAGTTGTGGATTGATCGGGAATAAATTTTATAAGTGCTTAAATGAAGAGTTCGGTACAAACCACATAATCTTCATCAACAAAAGATGGAACTCTTTGAAAACTTCTACCGAATCAATTGTATCGATAAGTTCTACAAGTATGTTGCACGAGTTTGAGCATCGAAGTTCTGAATTAATCGGGAATCAACTTTATAAGTGGAGTTCGGTTCAAACCACGATGTCTTCTTCAACAAAAGATGGAACTCTTCGAAAAACTTGTATCAAATTGATCTTCACGATGAGTTCTACAAGTATGTTGCACATATTCGAGAATCGAAGTTGTGGATTCACCAGGAATCAACTTTATAAGTGCTTAAAAGAAGAGTTTGGTATAAACCATGATATCATCATCAACAAATGATTAAACTCTTTAAAAACTTCTACTAAATCAATCATCTCGATAAGTTCTACAAGTATGTTGCAAACCTTCGAGCATCAGAGTTGTTGATTGATCGGGAATCAACTTTATAAGTGCTTAAATGAAGAGTTCGGTACAAACTACGATATCTTCATCAACAAAAGAAGGAAATCTTTGAAAACTTGTACGGAATCAATTTTCTCGATGAGTTCTACAAGTATGTTTCTCACGTTTGAGCATCATAGTTTTAGATTGATCGGTAATAAACTTCATAAGTGCTTAAATGAAGAGTTTTGTGCAAACCACAATATCTTCATAAACAATCAATGGGAAACTTTGAGAACTTGTTATGAATTGATCATCTTGATGCGTTCTACAAGTATGTTGCACACATTGGAGCAGCGGTGTTGTGCATTGATCGAGAATCAAATTTATAAGTGCTTCAATGAAGTGATCGGTACAAACCACGATAACGTTATCAACAAATGATAGAACTCTTTGAAAAGTTGTACTGAATCAATCGTCTCGATATGTTCTACGAGTATGTTGCACACCTTCAGTATTTGAGTTGTGGAATGATCGTGAATAGACTTTATAAGTGCTTAAATGAAGAGTTCGGCACAAACATGTTATCTCCATCAAAAATGATGGAACTCTTTGAAAACTTGTACCAAATTGATTGTCTCGATAAGTTCTACAAGTATGTTGCACACATTCGAGCATCAGAAGTGTGCATTCATTGGGAATCAACTTTAAAATTTCATAAAAGAAAGTTCGTTACAAACCATGATATCTTCATCAACAAATGATGGAACTCTTTGAAATACATGTATTGAATCAATCGTCTCAATAAGTTCTACAAGTATGTTGCACACCTTCGAGCATTGGAGTTGTGGATTGATCGGGAATAAATTTTATAAGTGCATAAATAAAGAGTTCGGTACAAACCACATAATCTTCATCAACAAAAGATGGAACTCTTTGAAAACTTCTTCCGAATCATTTGTATCGATGAGTTCTACAAGTATGTTACACGATTTCGAGCATCGGAGTTCTGAATTAATCGGGAATCAACTTTATAAGTGGAGTTCGGTTCAAACCACGATGTCTTCTTCAACAAAAGATGGAACTCTTCGAAAAACTTGTATCAAATTGATCGTCACGATGAGTTCTACAAGTATGTTGCACATATTCGAGAATCGAAGTTGTTCATCGGGAATCAACTTTATAAGTGCTTAAAAGAAGAGTTCGGTATAAACCATGATATCATCATCAACAAATGATTAAACTCTTTGAAAACTTCTACTAAATCAATCATCTCGATAAGTTCTACAAGTATGTTGCAAACCTTCGAGCATAAGAGTTGTTGATTGATCGGGAATCAACTTTATAAGTGCTTAAATGAAGAGTTCGGTACAAACTACGATATCTTCATCAACAAAAGAAGGAAATCTTTGAAAACTTGTACGGAATCAATTGTCTCGATGAGTTCTACAAGTATGTTGCTCACGTTTGAGCATCAGAGTTTTGGATTGATCGGTAATAAACTTCATAAGTGCTTAAATGAAGAGTTCTGTGCAAACCACGATATCTTCATCAACAAATCAATGGGAAACTTTGAGAACTTGTTATGAATTGATCATCTTGATGCGTTCTACAAGTATGTTGCACACATTTGAGCGGTGTTGTGCATTGATCGAGAATCAAATATATAAGTGCTTCAATGAAGTGATCGGTACAAACCCCGATATCGTTATCAACAAATGATAGAACTCTTTGAAAAATTGTACTGAATCAATCGTCTCGATATGTTCTACGAGTATGTTGCACACCTTCGAGTATTGGAGTTGTGGAATGATCGTGAATAGACTTTATAAGTGTTTAAATGAAGAGTTCGGTACAAACCACGATATCGTAATAACGAAAAGATGGAACTCTTTCAAAACTTGTACCGAATCAATTTTATCAATAAGTTCTACAAGTATGTTGCACACGTTCGAGCATCGGAGTAGTAGATTGATCGGGAAACAACTTTATAATTTCTTAAAACGAAGAGTTCGTTAAAAACCATGATATTTTTTTCAATAAACAATGGAACGCTTTGAATACTTGTATTGAATCATTCATCTTGATGAGTTCTACTAGTATATTGCACGTGTTCGACCATTGGAGTTGTGGAATGATCGGGAATCAACTTTATAAGTGCTTAAATGAAGAGTTCGGTAAAAACCACGATATCTTCATCAACAAAAGAAAGAACTCTTTGAAAACTTGTACCGAATAAATTATCTCAATGAGTTCTACAAGTATGTTGCACACGTTTGAGCATCGGAGTTCTGGATTACTTGGGAATCAAATTTATAAGTGCTTCAATGAAGAGTTCGGTACAAACACGATATCTTCATCAACAAATGATATAATTCTTTGAAAACATTTAAAAGAGAAGTCCAAAAAAGAGAGAACAACCCTTGATCATTTGACTACAACTACTACTTCTCATACAACTCGTGAAAGATAAGTATTGTGAGAAAGCGAACAATAAGCAAAAAGAGTAGTCGGTTGAGAGCACATTAAAGAGACAGGAAGAATCTCAAAGCTCTCAACAGCAAGTGTCAACCATTGATTATATGACACACTATTCAAGAGGATTCCTTGATTTTATTCAAGGATCAATCTTTGGGATAACTTCCATCCTAGGAAGCATCCAACAGTCACATCTCAGAAAAAAGTTTGACTAAGACGGGTTGTTGCAAAAACCCCTAGGTGAGTTCAGGAAGGAACTATAAAGCTTCCATTGTAGTAAGGTTAAGTTTTACGAAGGTGCAACCTTGACTTAGCCGCAGTTGCCGAAAGATCCAAATAACGGCAGATAGCTTTGTAGTGGCTGGCTCGAAAGCTCACCACCTGCTACAAGTAACCGGTGATTCCTTGTACTTGAATATATCTTTTTTGTGAAATTCTCAGTGTTCAACTAAGGAGTGGACGTAGATCTTTGAGGATCGAACCACTATAAATATTGTGTCGTTTATTACTGTTTTATTGTTTCTGCTTATAGATTTAAAACCTAGCAACCTCAAGTTGCTTGAGTATATCTGAAACAATATTAACTCCTACCTTGAGCTAAATATTTGAAGAAGTAACTAAGTGCAAGATAACTTTAACATTCCGCTGCATTTGCTAAGTAGTCTTCCGCTGCTTTAACAACGACTCTGATCCGGGACAAACATAAGTACTTAAAAGAAGAGTTCGGTACAAACCATGATATCTTCATCGACAAACGATGGAACTCTTTGAAAACTTCTACCGAATCAATAGTCTCGATAAGTTCTACAAGTATGTTGCACACATTCGAGCATCGAAGTTGTGGATTGATCGGGAAAAACCTTTATAAGTACTTAAATGAAGAGTTCGGTACACACCATGATATCTTCATGAATAAACAATGGAACTCTTTGAAAAATTCTACCCAATCGATCATCTCGATGAGTTGTATAAGTATGTTGCACACGTTTGAACATCAGAGTTTTGGATTGATCGGTAATAAACTTCGTAAGTCATTTAATGAAGAGTTCGGTACAAACCATTGTATCTTCACCCACAAATGATGGGAAACTTTGAAATCTTGTAACAAAATGATTGTCTTTATGCGTTCTAAAATTATGTTGCACACATTGGAGCATCGCTGTAGTGGATTGATCGAGAATCAATTTTATAAGTGTTTAAATGAAGAGATCGGTACAAACCGCGATATCTTCATCAACAAACAATGGAACTCTTTGAATACTTGTATTGAATCGATCATCTCGATGAGTTCTACTAGTATGTTGCACATGTTCTAGAATCGTTGTTGTGGATTGACAGGGAATAAACTTTATAAGTGCTTAAGTGAAGAGTTCGGCACAAACCCAGATATATTTATCAACAAATGTTGGAACTCTTTGCAAACTTGTACGGAATTGATCATCTCAATGAGTTATACAAGAACGTTTCACACATTCGAGCATCAGAGTTGTGGATTCATCGGGAATTAACAATATAAGTGCTTAAAAGAAGAGTTCGGTACAAACCATGATATCTTCATCAACAAATTATGGAACTCTTTGAGAACTTGTAACGAATCAATCGTCTCTTTAAGTTCTACAAGTATATTGCACACCTTCGATCATTAGAGTTGTGGATTGATCGAGAATAAACATTATAAGTGCTTAAATTAAGAGTTTGGTACAAACCACGATATCTTCATAAACAAAAGATGGAACTCTTTGAAACTTGTACTGAATTAATTGTATCATTGAGTTCTACAAGTATATTGCACAAGTTCGAGCATTGGAGTTCTGAGTTAATCGGGAATCAACCTTATAAGTGCTTAAATGAAGAGTTCGGTACAAACCACGATATCTTCTTCAACAAAAGTTGGAACTCTTCAAAAAGTTCTACCAAATTGATCGTCACGATGAGTTCTATAAGTATGTTGCACATATTTGAGAATCGGAGGTCAGGATTTATGGGGAATAAACTTTATAAGTTCTTAAAAAAAGAGTTCGATACAAACCATGATTTTTTCATCAACAAACAATGGAATTCTGTGAAAACTAGTACTGAATCAATCATCTCGATAAGTTCTACAAGTATGTTGCGCCCCTTCGAGCATCGGACTTGTGGAATGATCAGGAATCAACTTTATAAGTGATTAAATGAAGAATTCGGTACAAACCACCGTATCTTCATCAACAAAAGGTGGAACTCTTTGAAAACTTTTACCAAATAAATTGTCACGATGAGTTCTACGAGTATGTTGCACATGTTCGAGCATCGAAGTTCTGTAGTAATCAGTAATCAACTTCATATGTGCTTAAATGAATAGTTCGGTACACACTATTATATCTTTATCAACAAACAATGGAACTCTTTGAAAAATTTTACCCAATCGATCGTCTCGATAAGTTCTACAAGTATGTTGCTCTCGTTTGATCATCAGAGTTTTGGATTGATCGGTAAAAAACTTCGTAAGTGATTAAGTGAAGAGTTCGGTACAAACCACAATATCTTCATCAAGAAATAATGGGAAACTTTGAAAACTTGTAACGAAATGATCGTCTTGATCGTTCTACAAGTATGTTGCACATATTAGAGCATCGTTATTGTGTATTGATCGAGAATCAACTTCCTAAGTGCTTAAATGAAGTGATTGGTACTAACCACGATATCTTCATCAACAAATGATGGAACTCTTTGAAAACTTGTATTGTATCCATCGTCTTGATGAGTTCTACAAATTTGTTGTACACAATCGAGCATTGGAGTTGTGGATTAATCGAGAATCAACTCTATAAGTTCTAAAATTAAGAGTTCGGTGCAAAACACGATATCTTCATTCACAAACAATGGAACTCTTTAAATACCTGTATTGAATCGATCATCTCGATGAGTTCTACTAATATGTTGCACATCTTCGACCATCAGAGTTGTGAATTGATCGGGAATCAACTTTATAAGTGTTTAAATGAAGAGTTCGACACACACCATGATATCTTTATCAACAAATGATGGAACTCTTTGAAAACTTGTACTAGATCGATCGTCTCGATAAGTTCTACAAGTATGTTGCACACATTCGAGCGTCGGAGTTGTGGATTCATCGGGAATTAACATTATAAGTGCATAAAAGAAAAGTTCGGTGCAAACCATGATATCTTCATCAACAAATCATGGAACTTATTGAAAACTTGTAGCGAATTAATCATCTCGATACGTTCTACGAGTATGTTGCACATGTTCAATTATCGATGTTTTGAATTAATAGGGAATCAACTTTATAAGTGCTTAAATGAAGAGTTCAGTACAAACCACGATATCTTCTTCAACAAAAGATGGAAATCTTCAAAAACTTGCACAAATCGATCATCACGATGAGTTCTACAAGTATGCTGCACATATTTGAGAATCAATGTTGTTGATTCATCGGGAATAAACATTATAAGTGCTTAAAAAAAAGAGTACGGTACAAACCGTGATTTCTTCATCAAGAAACGATGGAACTCTTTGAAAACTAGTACTAAATCAATTGTCTCGATAAGTTCTACAAGTATGTTGCACACCTTCGAGCATCGGAGTTGTGGAATGATCGGGAATTAACTTTATAAGTGCTTAAATGAAGAGTTCGGTACAAACCACGATATCTTCATCAACAAAAGAAGGAACTCTTTGGAAACTTGTGCCTAATAAATTATCTCAATGAGATCTACATGTATGTTGCACATGTTTGAGCATCGGTGTTGTGGATTGATTGGGAATAAACTTTAAAAGTGCTTAAATGAAGAGTTCGGTACGAACCACAATATCTTCATCAGCAAAAGATGGAATTCTTTGAAAACTTGTACCAAATCAATTTTCTCGATGAGTTCTACAAGTATGTTGCACACGTTGGAGCATCGAATTTCTGAAGTAAATGGGAATCAACTTTATAAGTACTTAAATGAAGAGTTTGGTACACACCATGATATCTTCATCAACAAACAATGGAACTCTTTGAAAATTTTTACCCATTCGATCGTCTTGGTGAGTTCTACAAGTATGTTGCACTTGTTTGATCATTAGAGTTCTGAATTGATCGGTATTAAACTTCGTAAGTGATTAATCGAAGAGTTCGGTACAAACCACGATATCTACATCAACAAATGACGGGAAACTTTGAAAACTTGTAACAAATTGATCGTCTTGATCATTCAACGAGTATGTTGCACACATTGGAGCATCGCTGTTGTGGATTGATCGAGAATCAAATTTATAAGCGCTTAAATGAAGTGATCGGTACAAACCACGATATCTTCATCAACAAATGATGGAAATCTTAGAAAACTTGTACTGTATCAATCGTCTCGATGAGTTCTACATGTTTGTTGTACACATTTGAGCGCCAGAGTTGTGGATTGATCGAGAATCAACACTATAAGTTCTCAAATGATGAGTTCGGTACAAACCACGATATCTTCATCAACAAACAATGGAAGTCGTTGAATACTTGTATTGAATCGATCATCTCAATGAGTTTTACTAGTATGTTGCACATCTTCGACCATCAGAGTTGTGAATCAACTTTATAAGTGCTTAAATGAAGAGTTCGGCACAAACCATGATATCTTTATCAACAAATGCTGGAACTCTTTGAAAACTTCAACTGAATTGATCGTCTCGATGAGTTCTACAAGTAAGTTGCACACATTTGAGCATCAGAGTTGTGGATTCATCGGGAATTAACTTTATAAGTGCTTAAAAGAAGAGTTCGGTGCAAACCATGATATCTTCTTTAAAAAATAATGGAACTCAATGGAAACTTGTACCGAATCAATCATCTCGATAAGTTCTACAAGTATGTTGCACACGTTCGATTATCAAAGTTTCGAATTGATCGGGAATCAACTTTATAAGTGTTTAAATGAAGAGTTCGACACACACCATGATATCTTTATCAACAAATGTTGGAACTCTTTGAAAACTTGTACTGGATCGATCGTCTCGATAAGTTCTACAAGTATGTTGCACACATTCTAGCGTCGGAGTGTTGGATTCATCGGGAATTAACTTTATAAATGCATAAAAGAAGAGTTCGATGCAAACCATGATATCTACATCAACAAATGATGGAACTCATTGAAAACTTGTAGCAAATCAATCATCTCGATACGTTCTACGAGTATGTTGCACATGTTCAATTATCGAAGTATTGAATTAATCAGGAACCAACTTTATAAGTGCTTAAATGAAGAGTTCGGTACAAACCACGATATCTTCTTCAACAAAAGATAGAAATCTTCAAAAACTTGCACAAATCGATCGTCACGATGAGTTCTACAAGTATGTTGCACATATTTGAGAATCGGAGTTGTGGATTCATCGGGAATAAACTTTATAAGTGCTTAAAAAAAGAGTTCGCTACAAACCATGATTTCTTCATCAAGAAACGATGGAACTCTTTGAAAACTAGTACTAAATCAATCGTCTCGATAAGTTCCAAAAGTATGTTGCACACCTTCGAGCATCGAAGTTGTGGAATGATCGAGAATCAACTTTATAAGTTCTTAAATGAAGGGTTCGGTACAAACCACGATATCTTCTTCAACAAAAGATGGAAATCTTTAAAAACTTGTACCAAATCAATCGTCACGATGAGTTCTACAAGTATGTTGCACACCTTTGATCATCGGAGTTGTGGATTGATCGGGAATAAACATTGTAAGTGCATAAATGAAGAGTTCGGTACGAACCACATTATCTTCATCAACAAAATATGGAACTCTTTGAAAACTTGTACCAAATCAATTGTCTCGATGAGTTCTACAAGTATGCTGCACACGTTCGAGCATCGAATTTCTGGAGTAAACGGGAATCAACTTTATAAGTTCTTAAATGAAGAGTTCGGTACACACCATGATATCTTCATCAACAAATGATGGAACTCTTTGAAAACCTGATCCGAATCAATCGTCTCGATAAGTTCTACAAGTATGTTGCGCACCTTTGAGCATCGGAGTTGTGGTTTGATCAGGAATAAACTTTATAAGTGCTTAAATGAAGATTTCGTTATGAACCACGTTATCTTCTTCTATAAAAGATGGAACTCTTCGAATACTTGCATCAAATTAATCGTCACGATGAGTTCTTCAAGTATGTTACACATATTCGAGAATCAGTGTTGTGGATTCATCGGGAATCAACTTTATAAGTGTTTTAAAGAAGAGCTCGGTACAAATTGTGATATCTTCATCAACAAACGATGGAAATCTTTGTAAACTTGTACTAAATCAATCTCCTCAGTAAGTTCTACAAGTATGTTGCACACTGTTATGTATTGATGTAGAAATCCTACTTTAATTTGATGTTTTGATGTGTCAAAACTATATACAAAATCTAGGTCTTAGAGTTATTACCTCATGTAATCCTTGTATAGGATGATCGAGTTGTAATAGTCTAGAAAGACGGAAGACATAAAAAATGTGGAACAGTTTTGAAGAAGAAGTCAATCAAACAAGATAACTGTCGAATCTAGAAGACGAAGACGAGCAAAGCAAGGTCGCAAAAACAGTGGTTACAGTCTTCTCATAGAAACTGTTGAGAGGTGTTCGCAGTTTCAGACCAAGACAATTTCGCGTCAAAGAATGCGTGCATGACAAGATGTTGAACAAGTCGCAAGAGAACTTCAAAGAAGTCAATGATAAAAGACAGACAGATACTCAGCTGCGACTAGCGTACAACGTTGTTCGACATCTGACACAACATATACAAAGCGCTCATAAAAGCAGAACGTTGTAGCTGATAAAGCCAAAAAACAAGCCACTTTTCAGAAGAGCATGGATTATGATTGGACATCCTTTCCAATGTCTCCACAGGGCGTTTTCTGGTCTCTCACCTATAAATAGCAGGAACAACAGAGACATAAATAACCTTTGTCTCTCTGCTCATCTGAATACCTTCGCAGATTTGAATCTCTGACATTTTTATTATCTCTTGGCTGAAACTAAAGCTTAAGCATTAAATGCTATCAAGCGAGAAGACATTAATATTGTGGTTCATTTATTGAACACGAAGCATTCATTGCTAATATAATCTTTGGAGATTCACCGTGTGACTTTGAGTACACGAGGATTAAGTCAACTTACTTAATCTACTATCTTGGTGTTCTTACTTTCAGAGTAAGAACATAGCAGCCTGGTCTTGCAAAGGAAGAACTGGTTATCACGGGAAACTGCCGACTAGTGAATGTTTTGGGAAGAACACCACCATCCAACCTACCGAAGAAGGAGAAGGAAGGTTTTTCCTCAGTCGAACTTTGAGCCGGTCCATAGAGAAGATGCAGAGCCTTCAACGGATTGAAGAAGGAGTGAAGTACAACTGCCAGGACGAGTGATCTATTGTGCTGTGGACATAGGTTTCTACAACAACTAGCTATAGATCGTGAGGATTGTATCTTCATAACTTAGTGAATTACCGGATCTGATATCCGAAGAGTGGACGTAGGACTTGAGGCTCCAAACCACTATAAATATCCTTTGTCGTTTATAGTTTTATTTACATTACGCACTTTACTGTTTTCAACTATATCTTGAAACCTTCAACACTTAACGTGCAAGTGTTGAAGCGTATAAACTGTTGACTATTCATAATTGTAAAATATTAACCTAATCGGCTGGGTAACTTAAACTGTATTTTTAAAAACTAATAAGCAAAAACTACATACTACTAACTGAACTGCCCATATTTAGAGTGTATCTAACTGTTTGAATACTTCTGCTGCACATTGCACGTACTCTGATCTGAGACCAACAAGTGGTATCAGAGTGAGGTTGGTCTTTCTAGACTGTCCAATTTTGAGTTGCTTAAGACCGGATCCGTATTTTCTTACACTCTCACTATTTATTTAGTGTGTTTAGCAAGCATATTATTTTTAGAAAATGATGACTTATCCTAGCCTTTCCAAGTACAATCCAGAAAGGTTTGAAGTATGGAAGAAGAAGTGTCTTATTCACCTAAGAGCTCAACATCAAGAGATGGATGAAGTTCTGAAGAATGGACCTCTGAAGATTCAGATGCCTAAAGTCAGAACTGCGGTAGGAGAAGATCCATGTGGTGTCGAGTATGCAGACAAGCCAAAGGAAGACTTGACATTTGAGGACAAGAAATGTCGTCAAGTCGATTTCATCGCACAGGAGTTGATCATACAATCCCTCCGAGATTCCCTCCAGGACGTAGCCATAGAGAATAACACGGCCAAGGAACTGTGAGATTGGATCAACGATCTCACTAAAGAAACAGAAGCGATGAAGCGCAACAAGAAGCATGTAATAGTGGTGAAATATGAATCCTTCCAGATGCTACATGGTGAGACGATCAAATTGATGGAGGCAAGAATTAATGCCATCGTAAGTGAGATGAAGAATCTTGGAAGAGAAGAAAAAGTGGCAGATATGAATGTTAAAATTCTCTTAAGACTGTCGAAGGAAGACTGGTATGTTAAAACCACCAACCTGAAGACCATGGATCTCTCAAAAATGTCCACCAATGAATTGTTCGCCGAACTACAAGCCCAAGAGTGGGACATCTAGATGGTGAACAGAAATGAAGTTGTTCGAACCCCAAATTCAGCAGCTAATGGTGATGCAGCATTCTTTGTAAAGAGAGATTTCCAAAGGCACTCAGAAAGGCCAGTTTACTTCGAGAAAACTTCCTATCAATCTTCACCAGCGAAGGACACCTCCAACACAGTTCAGAAGAAGGAAACTGAACTGTCAGTCGCCAAACTAGAGGACAGCTGAGGAACCTGACCACACTTCTCGAGAAGGCAAAAGGAAAGGAAAAGGAAACACAATCCAGTGAGCAAAGGTTCACGAAGAGAGAGCTACGCACATGCTATGAGTGCAATTCTCCAGATCATCTAAAGTATGAATGCCCCCTAGTCTCTCAGGAGTAGAGAGACAGATTGAAGAAGGTGTTCGAGAATAGAGCATCCAGAGCTATTTCCCAAGCAATGCTCCCAAGAATTGAAGTACCAGACGTACCAGACCATGATGATGGATACTACGTGTCTGAGGGTGAAGGAGATGAGGAAGCACTACTTGCTTTCATGGCAGCAATTGATGGAGATGCTACCGATGACGAAGAAGAAAGTGCGTCGAACTGCAAAATTCGGGTAACAACTAATCTGCCCTTATCTAGTACATCTATTTGCTTTGATGATTGTTCTGAACCATGTCATTCAAGCTCTGAAGACATCACTTTTAAAAATATTATTAAAGAATTTGAAAATGTTCATGAAATAAAAGATAAACTGATTAGTGAAAATGCCTTACTAAAATAAGAAATTTCAGTCCAACCAATGAAATCGAAAGAACGAGGTCAATCAGTGAGGAACTAGAAAAACTCAAGGGGGAACATGCAAAACTTCATAAATATTTTGAAAATATTTCAAAAGAGTGTGACTCCTTGAAGAAAACTGAACCTGTTAAATGTGAATGTTCTTTCAAAAAGAGTTCTAAGAAATTAGATGAAATTTTAAATGTTCAAAAACAATACTTTGATAAACGAGGAATCGGTTTGACTGAACCTCAATAGGATACATCCATGAACAAGCATGCATCTACATCTAGGACTAAGAAAACACCATTGCGCTCTATCAAAGCAAATATTACTCCAAGTCATATGGTTGGGGAAGGAAAGGACATTCTCAAAGAACCAGTTAATCACAGTGTCAATACCAAATGTTGGTCAAAATTTGACCCTAAACTGGCACCTCGACAGCATAATGACACAGTTCGAAAACTGTCTAAAACAACTGTTGAGAGGAGAAATAACCCTTCCTCAAAACTTGACAAATATAGTGTTCTATATGCAAGGAACCCATTTTTATCAACCAGAACGACTAAGCAACATGCAAATGTTGCAAGGAAGTCTGTTTGACAACAGGATAGAAATCTGAGAAGTCATGATAGATCTCAGTTCTATCACAATAGTCAACCGAATAGGGGGAACATCTCTTCGAGGTCTGAGTCAAGATAGTTGTACTCTCAAAAGACTGTGATGGCTACACACCCGAGAATAGTTTCTCGAGACTGTTTCAAGAACAGTTGTTTCAGAAAGTGTGCACACACCACAATCTCACATAACATGCACTCACACTTCACCAGAAGAAAGGTAGATAAATCAAAGATAAGCTATTTAGTTTTACAAACCGTAAGGGTGAAACAAGTGTGGATACCAAAATGTTGGATACACATGACTCACCTTTAAGGACCCAAAAAGATGCGGGGACCGAAATATTTTTTATGTGTTGCAGAGGCCAAGTTCCCGAAAGAAGACAAGAACATGGATCTTAGATGTACCAAGGAGCATTAGTCAGTTTTGGGAACAAGGCCACGTGACATTGATTGGAAAAGGATGCGTGGGGCACAACGGAATTAACATTCAGAACGTATCCTCAGTCACCAGCCTGAAGCACAATGTTCTCAGTATAAGTTAAATGAGTAAGAATGGCTTCATTGTCAGATTCGAAGAATTGGAGTGCCGCTTTATAGAAAAGGTGACAGACAAGACCATAATCATTGGAATCAGAAAAGGACGTCTTTATATTGTAGATTGGTCAAGTGGAGAACGATGGACATGTCTCATAGCAATCAGTTCCTCAAAAGGAATAAATTAGTTGTGGCATAAAAGACTTGGCCATTTGAACTTCAATTCGATCCGACATCTGGTGAAGCATAACCTAGTTGAAGGACTGCCACATAAGAAGTTCCAGAAAGAAGGAGTGTGTAAATCGTGCCAGCTCGGTAAATAGACGAAAGCCTCTTTCAAGAACAGGCCAGTCACAGCGAGCATAGAAAGAATCTTGGAACTACTTCACATGGACCTATTTGGACCAGTCATTCCACCCACAATCTTGGAAAAGGTACACATGGGTGGTACTGCTCAAATCCAAGGACGAAGTCAAAGTTCAGTTACCAGAACTGATCACACGCCTTCGAAATGACAAAGGAGAGAAAGTCAAGAGGATAAGATCAGACAATGGGACAGAATTTTGCAAAGGACCTCTTATGGACTTCTGTGCTGAAATTGGAATTGGTCATGAGAAGTCTGCTTCTAGAACGCCTCAACAAAATGGTCTTGTTGAGCGAAGAAGCATAACACTTTGAGAAGCAGTGAGAACCATGATGGCTGACACCGATCTTGGAAAGCCTTGATGACAGCCTGCTACACACATAATAGAAGTGCATTGAACATGCGGCTCCACAAGACACCGTACGAGATCTACAATGGTCGTAAGCCTTCTATAGCTCATCTTCATGCTTTCGGTTCTCCATGTTATATTCACAATAATGGGAAGTTCAAGTTGAATACCTTAAGGCCAAAGGCTGATGAAGGTGTGTTCCTCGGATATGTACATCCTTCATATAAGGGATAAAGGGTATTCAACAAGACAACCCAGCTTGTGGAAATTACATGTCATGTAGTTTTTGATGAAGCTACTTTAGTGCGCAGGACACTTCAAGAACTGAGTCTGGGGAATCATGAGATCAAGGATGTCAATGAGGAATCTAAGAGTGATCTTGATCATAATCAAGCAATTCCTCTGACTAGATATATGATTGATATTCCTGAGACTCCAGTTGCCTCGACTGAACCCGAAGCAATTGAGAGGGCCGATGATGCAAATGTCATTGTTGAGGCCTTAAAGACCACAAACATTGAAGATTCAGGTGAAAAGAAGTCCCCTGAAGCACAAAATGCGGTCTTAGATGCTGAGCAAGCTGAAACCAAGGAAGTCAACCTTGATGATTCTAAGGAAGCAGATTCAGCTAGCAAGCCAATAGATATTCAGAATCCAGATGCTAATCAGAATACAGTTCCAGAACAAAGAGACGAAGGTGTCCCAGAATAAGAAGGTGAAGGAGTCTCTGAAGAGGAAGAAGAAACAGTTCCAGAGTATGGAATTGAACCACCTCAAAGGGAACATTCCATAGTTTCTTGAGATCCAGTTGCTCGTGTTGAAGCCGTACTTGTGAAGAAGCCAAACGGCTAAGAGATCATCCAAAAGAAGCCATACTCGATGATTTTGGAAATCCTATTCGAACCAGACTAGGCACAACATTGATGTCTTGCTTCCTATCTCAGATCGAACCAGTAAAGGTCACTGAAGCTTTACAATCAACAGACTGGATAAATGCGATGCAGGAAGAACAAAATGATTTCACTCGCAACAATGTGTGGTATCTGGTGGATGGACCCACACATCAGTCTGTGATTGGTACCAAGTGGGTCTTCAAGAATAAAAGATATGAGACCGATACCATTATTCGAAACAAAGCAAGATTAGTTTCAAAGGGATAGGCACAATGCAAAGGAATAGACTTCGATGAGACATTTGCGCCAGTTGCCAGACTCGAAGCTATTTGGCTATTCCTGGCGTATGCAGTCTACCATAACTTCACAGTTCTACATATGGATGTGAAGAGTGTGTTCCTAAACGGAAGGAGTCTACGAAGAACAACGTCAAGGTTTCGAGCAAGGAAATCAAGTCTACAAATTAAGGAAAGTTTTATATGGATTAAAGCAAGCACCTAGAGCATGGTATGGAACTCTCTCACAGTTTCTGCTCAAAAATGGATTTGAAAAGGGTGCCATAGATTGAACACTATTCAAGATAAAGGATGGAGAGGACATCCTACTTGTTCAGATCTAGGTAGACGACATCATCTTCGGAAGTAAAAATACCAAGTTATGTGAGATGTTTGCCCAGCTAATGTTGAATATATTCCAGATGAGTATGATGGGTAAGATCACATATTTTCTTGGTCTACAAGTTGATCAATCTGATGAAGGAATTTTCATAAGTCACAAGAAGTATACTCAAGATCTGATCAACAAATTTTGGCTCGAGAAGACAAAATCACTAAGGATTCCTATGAGCACCAGTTCTCAGATCACCCATGATAAAGAAGGAGAACCTATCAACACGATAGCTTATAGAGGAATCATTGGTTCACTACTGTATCTAACTGCCATTCGGCCTCATATATCTTATGTCGTGGGTGTATGTTCAAGATTTCAGGCGAATCCTAAGAAATCTCACATGGAAGCAACCAAAAGAGTTGTAAGATATCTCAAGAGCACATAGTCTCTTGGTATCTGGTATCTCAAAACTGATGGAATCATGCTGAATGGATTCTCTAACTCTGATTTTGGAGGCTGCAGAATTGACAGAAAGAGCACAAGTGGAACATGTTAGATTGTAGGACAAACTGATATGCTGGTTTAGCAAGAAACAACTTTCTGTGGCTACATCGACTACAGAGGTAGAGTATGTAGCAGTAGCCAGCTGTTGTGCTCAAGTGCTTTGGATAAAGCAACAACTTAGGGATTATGGAATTTATACAGGATGTGCTCCTATCTAATGTGATAGCAACAACATAGTCTCAATCTCAAAGAATCCAGTTCTACATTTTAAGACGAAGCACATTGATATTCGTCATCATTTCATTCGAGACCATGTCGAAAAGGAGGATGTCTATGTGGAATACATCAGAACTGAAGACCAGCTAGCAGACATTATCACTAAATTGCTACCTGAGGCTCGTTTCAAAGAACTATACATCAAACTTGGTCTTCTAGAGTTTGATGGAATCTCAAGAGAAGGAGATGTTAATTGATTGTCACACAGTCGAACTGTACATATTAAAAAATAGTGATTAAGTCAATTATGGTTTGTCATTATTTAAAGTTGTCAGAGACAAAGAAAATAAGATTTCATTAATGATGATAAGGAAGATACATTATTCATACTAGATCAATAAAGTCTAAATCTACGGGTGTTGGGATTGTATACAGAAAGCATAAATGATTAAGTGTTTGTATATTGGCCTTCATTTAAGTGTTACATCAACAATTCTCGCTATCTGATAAATGTGAACATATAACGAACTATAATATCCTTTTATCTCGTAGATAGGGATGACCATATGGTGTGTAGGAGATCACAGAGGATCATATGGTTCGTTTGACCTAGCGAGATATAAACAATATCACAGCTGAAACAGTCCATGGATAGGCTGTTGGTTTAAGTTGCGGCACATCGGTTCATAAGTGGGCTTATCCTAGCTACTTGATGTGTCAGTACATGTTTATGTATTGATGGGATCAACAGTGGGATGTGCCATTCTCATTGACATATGAATGAGCCAGATCCCTAACATACTTCCTATGATCTTAAACCTTACTGAAGGATAAGGGGCACACATGAATTGACCACACTTTGATTTGGTAGGATGGCGAGTCTTACATACTCTCTAATATCTGCATTTTGGGTGTTGGCAATTTGTGTGGGGTCTGCTTAGGCTGGATGTATAGGTAAGCATATCCATTTCAGGATGGTGACATTCCCTGATGAGCTCAAAAGGTTCTTTATGCTAAGTCCTGCAGACTGAATGATTTGTTCAAGCATAAGAGAAAAGGAGTGAGTGGTATTAATCAGGAAATAAGATATTAATTAATTGTGGTTAATTTTCATAAACCAAATTAATTAATGAATGTCTAAAACCTTAAATATGTGGATCATGTTAGTTTAATGCAACCCTTTCCTAATAACGTGGTAATAAAGGGGTGAGTCAACATTGTTACCGTGGTGAAGGTTAAAACAATATTTTATTAATTAATTATGTTCTGGGTTGAACAAGGAAGGATTAATTAATAAAGAGGGCCCACTTTATTATTTGCATTTGATCCCTGGTCTGGCCCACACACTGCTCAAGCCCAATTAGGGTTAGGGTTTCTCAAAACCCTAACACTATAAATAGTCTTTCCCTCTCAGATCAGATGTAGTACACAATACAATATACAATTAATATTCTATTAGAATATTGAGCGAGAGAGGGCGAGATTGGGCGATCAGAAGGAGGGATTTATTATGATCAAATCCTCCGACTTTCTGATTCAACTTGGTGGATAATCCTCACCAAATTTCCAAGGAGCAAGGGAACAAATCAGAAGATCAGATCTGTAGGAACACAATCGAAGAAGAGTTCCATTCCGCTTTAGATCTAACTTCATCGTTCATTCTCCATTCTAGATCTGTAGATCAAACGATTGAAGAAAGGTATTTCCCTTAATCCATCCTATGCAATTAAGTTTGTAAGAGCATGCATAGGATTCGCATGGTTTATTTAATTGAATTTATTTTGATATCCTAAGAACGGTCCTGCGAATTAAATATCAACTCATGTTGTTGGCCGTAGACTTGAATCCTACAATTGGTATCAGAGCGAGGTTCCAGTTCTTAGGTTCTGTCCTTCATAAATTTAATTAAATGAATTTGGGCCTGAGTTTCATGGGCGACCAGGGAACAGAATGCAAATAGCAAATAAGGCCTATTAATTAATTAATTCCCATATTCAACCCAGAATATAATTAATTAATTAATATTGATTCATTCCACCAGAGAATCAATACGGTCCTACTTATTTGCTACCATGTTTTAAGTTACGGGTTGCATGGGATCGGTTTATCCCCACATTTAAGGTTATAGACATTCGTTAAATAATTTAAGCTCTGACAAGCTATTCAATTAATTAACATCTTATAATCCTGAGTCAATCTACTACAACCTTTTCACTTATGCTTGAACTTAATCAGCCTGCAGGACTTTAGCATAACGAGCTTTTTGAGCTGCTCAGGGAATGTCACCATCCTATACTGGATGTGATTACATAGTTCCGGTATCAGACAATCATACACAAACTGCTATCACCCAAGATACAGATATACAAGCTCAACTAGAGCCTTTCACTGCAACTCTAAGTGGTACACAATCTGCATATTCTTCCGTACCTTCATTTAGGTTGAGGATCTCATCAAGCCATAGAGATATGGATTCTTTTAATGTCAAATAAAATAATCGATCTCAACATAGGACCTTATCAATGTGTGCACCACACCACCATACCAAGCCATCCAAGATAAAATGTTTATTACCGCGTATGCTACAGCCTACACCATCAGTTTATCCTGGAACTGTCTTAGCTGTGATAACCATTTATATCTCGCTAGGTGAAATGATCCATATGATCTTCCGTGATCTACTACACACCGTATGATCTCCCTATCGACGAGATAAGAGGATAATTGCGTTTGCGACACATGTTTGTTAATTCAGACAGGAGATGAACATAGAACATTTATGATTCCCTGTATATTAAACAATCGACCTTGTACATAATATACCAATCATAATGTTTCAGTATATAAATCCATCTATTTCCCACTTATACTCAAAGAATTATAAAGGTGCTTTCCAGAGTATAACGTGTCTAAACTAATCTAGCTATTACATCAATCATTCTACGAGGCTGGCTATGCCCTCAGCCCAAGGTTACGTACATGCATCTCATAGACCTTCTGAGGCAGAGCTTTTGTGAATGGATCCACTAAATTATCTTTTGTATCAATCTACTCTACTAGCACATCACCTCTTGCTACGATTTCTCGTAAAATATGATACTTCCTTTCAATGTGTTTTGTTGCTCTGTGAGTTCGTGGTTCCTTTGAATCAGCCATAGCTCCTGAATTATCACAATATACCGTGATGGTCTTGGGCAGCTTAGGAATCACGTCCAACTCTAGAAGGAAGTTTCAAAACCATACTGCTTCTTTCAAAGCTTCAGAAGTTGCCACATATTCTACTTCCATGGTGGAGTCAGCAATGCACTTGATGCTCCGAACCACTATAAATTTCCTGTGTCGTTTATAGTTTTATTTACATTACGCACTTTACAGTTTTCAACTATATCTTGAAACCTTCAACACTTAGGGTACAAGTGTTGAAGCGTATAAACTGTTGATTGTTCATTATTGTAAAAATGTTAACCTAATCGGTTGGGTAACTAAAACTATATTTTTAAAAACTGTTAAGCAAAAATTGTATACTGCAAACTGAACTGCTCATATTTAGAGTGTATCTAACTGTTTGAATACTTCCGCTGCACATTACACGTACTCTAATCTGGGACCAACACACACCTTCGAGCATCGGAGTTGTGGATTGATCAGGAATAATCTTTATAAGCGCTTAAATGAAGAGTTCGGTAAAAACCACGATATCATCATCAACAAAAGATGGAACTCTTTGAAACTTGTACCAAATAATTTGTCTCGATGAGTTCTACAAGTATGTTGCACACGTTTGAGCATTGAAGTTGTGGATTGATGGGAATCAACTTCTAAGTGCTTAAAGGAGGAATTCGGTAAAAACTACGATATCTTCATTAACAAATGATGGGAAACTATGAAAACTTGTACTGAATAGATTGTCTTGATGCATTATACATGTATGTTGTACCCATTGGAGCATCAAAGTTGTGGATTGATCGAGAATCAATTTAATAAGTGCTTAAATGAAGAGATCTATACAAACCACGATATCTTCATGAAGAAAGGATGGAACTCTATGAAAACTTGTACTGAATTGATTATCTCGATGCATTCTACATGTATATTTTACACATTCGACCTTTGGAGTTGTGGTTTGATCGGGAACCAAATTTATAAGTGCTCAAAAGAAGAGTCTGGTACAAACCATAATATCTTTACAACAAATGATAGAACTCTTCAAAAACTTGTACCAAATCTTTCGTCACGATTAGTTCTACAAGTACGTTGCACACATTCAAGCATTGAAGTTGTGGATTCATACGGAATCAACTTTATAAGTGCTTAAATAAAGATTTTAGTACGAACCATGATATCTTAATCATCAAACAATGGAACACTTTGAAAACTTGTACTAAATCATTCGTCTCGATTAGTTCGACATGTATGTTGCACACCTTTGAATGTCGGAGTTGTGGATTCATCGTGAATCAACTTAATAAGTTCTTAAATGAAGAATTCGGTACAATCCACGATATCTTCATCAACAAACGATGGGAAACTTTGATCGTGTTGATGCATTCTACAAGTATATTGCACACATTTAAGCATCCGAGTTGTGGAATGGTCGAGAATCAACTTTATTAGTGCTTAAAATGAAGAGATATAAGTGCTTAAATGAAGAGATCGGTACAAACCACGATATCTTCATCAACAAATGCTGGAACTTTATGAAAACTTGTACTGAATCGATTGTCTCAATGAATTATACAAGTATGTTGTACACCTTCGAGCAACAAAGTTGTGAACTTATTGAGAATCAATTTTATAAGTTCTTAAATGAAAAGTTCAGTACAAACCAGGATATATTCTTCAACAAATGATGGAACTCTTTGAAAACTTGTACTGAATCGATTGTCTCGATGCGTTCTACAAGTATGTTATACAAATTCGAGCATCGTTGTCGTGGATTGATCGGGATTCAACTTTATAAGTGCTAAAATGAAGAGTTCGGTACAAACCACGATTTCATCATCAGCAAAAGATGGAACTATTTTAAAACTTGTACCGAATCAATTGTCTCGATGAGTTCTACAAGTATGTTGCACACCATCAACCATCGATGTTTTGGATTGATCGGGAATAAACTTTATCAATGCTTAAATGAAGAGTTCGGTACAAACCACTATTTCTTCATTAGCAAAAGATAGAACTCTTCGAAAACTTGTACCAAATAAATTATCTCAAAGAATTCTACAATTACGTTGCACACCTTCGAGCATCGGAGTTGTGGATTGATCTAGAATAAACATCATAAGTTCTTAAGTGAAGAGTTTGGTACAAACCACGATATCTTCATCAACAAAAGGTGGAACTCTTTGAAAACTTGTATCGAATCAATTTTTTGAATGAATTCAACAAGTATATTGCACACGTTTGAGCATCGAAGTCGTGGAATGACCAGGTATCAACTTCTATGTGCTTAGATGAAGAGTTCGGTACAAACCACAATATTTTCATCAACGAACGATGGGATACTTTGAAAACTTGTACTGAATCGATCGTGTTGATTAATACTACCAATATGTTGCATACCTTCGAGCATTGGAGTTGTGGATTGATCGGGAATTAACTTTATAGATGCATAAATAAAGAGTTTGGTACAAACTACCATATCTTCATAAATTAAAGATAAAACTCTTTGAAAACTTGTATCGAATCAATTGTCTCGATGAGTTCTACAAGTATGTATCACACCTTCGAGCATTGGAGTTGTGGAATTATCGGGAATAAACTTTATAAGTGCTTAAATAAAGAGTTTGGTACAAACCACGAGATCATCATCAACAAAAGATGGAAATCTTTGAAACTTGTACCGAATAAATTGTCTCGATGAGTTCTACAAGTATTATGTTGCTCACGTTTGAGCATTGAAGTTGTGGATTGATAGGGAATCAACTTCTAAGTGCTTAAAGGAGGAGTTCGGTAAATACCACGATATCTTCATCAAAAAATAATGGGAAACTATGAAAACTTGTACCGAAGAGATTGTCTTGATGCATTCTACATGTATGTTGCACACATTGGAGCATCGGAGTTGTGGATTGATCGAGAATCAATTTAGTAAGTGCTTAAATTAAGGATGGAACTCTTTGAAAACTTGTACAGAATCGATCATATCGATGCATTCTTCATGTATGTTGTACACATTCGAGCATCGCAGTTGTGGCTTGATTGGGAATAAAATTTATAAGTGCTTAAAAGAAGAGATCGGTACAAACCATTATATCTTCATCAACAAACGATAGAATTCTTCAAAAACTTGTACCAAATCATTCGTCACAATTATTTGTACAAGTATGTTGCACACATTTGAGCATCGGAGTTGTGGATTCAGCCGGAATAAAATTTATAAGTGCTTAAATGACGAAGTACAAACCATATATCTTCATCATCAAACAATGAATCACTTTGAAAACATGTAGTAAATCATTTGTTTTGATAAGTTCTAAAAGTATGTTGCACACCTTTGAGTGTCGAAGTTGTGGATTGATTGGGAATAAACTTCATAAGTTCTTAAATGAAGAATTCGGTACAATCCACGATATCTTCATGAACAAACGATGGGAAACTTTGAAAACTTGTACCGAATCGATCGTGGTGATGCATTCTACATGTATGTTGCAAACATTCGAGCATCCAAGTTGTGGAATGGTCCAGAATCAAGTTTATAAGTGTTAAAAGAAGAGATCGTTACAAACCAAGATATCGTCAACAACAAATGATGGAACTCATTGAAAAATTGTATTAAATCGATCATCTCAATGAGTTCTACAAGTATGTTTAACACATTCAAGCATCGGAGTTGTGGATTGATCAGGAATAAACCTTATAAGTGTTTAAATGAAGAGTTCGGTACAAACCACGATATCTTCATCAACAAAGATCGAACTCTTTGAAAACTTGTACCGAATCAATTGTCTCGATGAGTTCTACAAGTATGTTGCAGTCCTTTGAGCATCGGAGTAATGGATTGATCGGGAATAAACTTTATAAGTGCTTAAATGAAGAGATTGGTACAAACCTTGATATCTTCATCAACAAAAGATGAAACTCTTTGAAAACTTGTACCGAATGAATTGCCTCGATGAGTTCTACTAGTATGTTGCACACGTTCGAGCATCAGAGTTCTGAATTAATGGGGAATCAACATTATAAGTGCTTAAGTTAAAAGATCGGTACAAACCATGATATCTTCATCAACAAATGCTGGAACTTTATGAAAACTTGTACTGAATCGATTGTCTCAATGAATTCTATAAGAATGTTGTACACCTTTGAGCAACGAAGTTGTGGACTTATTGAGAATCAATTTTAAAAGTGCTTAAATGAAGTGTTCGGTACAATCCACGATATATTAATCAACAAATGATAGAACTCTTTGAAAACTTGAAATGAATCGATCGTCTCGATGCATTCTAGAAGTATATGATAAAAATTCGAGCATCGTTGTCGTAGATTGATCGGGATTCAACTTTATAAGTGCTTAAATGAAGAATTCGGTACAAACCACGATATCTTCATCAGCTAAAGATGGAACTCTTTGAAAACTTGTACCAAATCAATTGTCTCGATGAGTTCTACAAGTAAGTTGCACACCTTCAAGCATCGGAGTTTTGGATAGATCGGGAATAAACTATATAAATGCTTAAATGAAGAGTTCGGTTCAAATCATGATATCTTCATCTACAAAATATAGAACTCTTTGAAAACTTGTTCCGAATAAATTATTCGAAAGAGTTCAACTATTATATTGCACACCTTCGAGCATCGGAGTTGTGGATTGATCGAGAATAAACATCATAAGTGTTTAAGTGAAGAGTTCGGTACAAACCACGATATCTTCATCAACAAAAGATGGAACTCTTTGAAAACTTGTGTCGAATCAATTTTCTGAATGAATTCAACAAGTATGTTGAACACGTTTGAGCATCGAAGTCGTGGAATGACAAGGTATAACCTTCTATGTGCTTAAATGAAGAGTTAGGTACAAGCCACAATATTTTCATCAACCAACGATGGAAAATTTGAAAACTTGTACTGAATTGATGGTGTTGATTCATACTACCATTATGTTGCATACTTTCGAGCATTGGAGTTGTGGATTGATCGGGAATTAACTTTATAGATGCATAAATGAAGAGTTTGGTACAAATTACGATATCTTCATAAATTAAAGATAAAACTCTTTGAAAACTTGTATCGAATCAATTGTCTCGATGAGTTCTACAAGTATGTTGCACACCTTCGAGCATTGGAGTTGTGTAATTATCGGGAATAAACTTTATAAGTGCTTAAATAAGGAGTTTGGTACAAACCACGAGATCATCATCAACAAAAGATGGAAATCTTTGAAACTTGTACTGAGTAAATTGTCTCGATGAGTTCTACAAGTATTATGTTGCACACGTTTGAGCATTGAAGTTGTGTATTGATAGGGAATCAACTTCTAAGTGCTTAAAGGAGGAGTTAGGTAAATACCACGATATCTTCATAAAAAAATAATGGGAAACTATGAAAACTAGTGCCGAATAGATTGTCTTTATGCATTATTCATATATGTTGCACACATTGGAGCATCGGAGTTGTGGATTGATCGAGAATCAATTTAATAAGTTCTTAAATTAAGAGATCGGCACAAACCACATTATCTTCATCAACAAAGGATGGAACTCTTTGAAAACATGTACTAAATCGATCATCTCGATTCGATCTTCATGTATGTTGTACACATTCGAGCATCGCAGTTGTGGTTTGATCGGGAATCAAATTTATAAGGGCTTAAAAGAAGAGATCGGCACAAACCATTATATCTTCATCAACAAAAGATAGAACTCTTCAAAAACTTGTACCAAATCATTCGTCACGATTAGTTCTACAAGTATGTTGCACACATTTGAGCATCGGAGTTGTGGATTCATCCGGAATCAACTTTATAAGTGAATAAATGAAGATTTTGGTACAAACCATTATATCTTCATCATCAAACAATGGAACACTTTGAAAACTTGTACTAAATCATTCGTCTCGATAAGTTCTACAAGTATGTTGGACACCTTTGAGTGTCGGGGTTGTGGATTGATCGGGAATCAACTTAATACATTCTTAAATGAAGAATTCGGTACAATCCACAATATCTTCATGAACAAACGATGGGAAACTTTGAAAACATGTACCGAATTGATCATGTCGATGCATTCTACATGTATGTTGCACACATTCGAGCATCCAAGTTTTGGAATGGTCGAGAATCAACTTTATAAGTGTTTAAAAGAAGAGATCGGTATAAACCACGATATCTTCATGAACAAATGATGGAACTCATTGAAAAATTGTATCAAATCGATCATCTCGATGAGTTCTACAAGTATGTTTTACACATTCGAGCATCGGAGTTGTGGATTGATCGGGAATAAACTTTATAAGTGTTTAAATGAAGAGTTCGGTACAAACCACTATATCTTCTTCAACAAAGATGGAACTCTTTGAAAACTTATACCGAATTAATTGTCTCGATGTGTTCTACAAGTATGTTGCATTCTTTTGAGCATCGGAGTTATGGATTGATCGGGAATAAACTTTATAAGTGCTTAAATGAAGAGTTTGGTACAAACCTTGATATCTTCATCAACAAAAGATTGAACTCTTTGAAAACTTGTATCGAATGAATTGTCTCGATGAGTTCTACTAGTATGTTTCACATGTTGGAGCATCAGAGATCTAAATTAATCGGGAATCAACATTATAAGTGCTTAAATTAAGAGATCGGTACAAACCACGATATCTTCATCAATAAATCCTAGAACTTTACGAAAACTCGTACTGAATCGATTGTCTCAATGAATAATACAAGTATGTTGTACACCTTCGAGCAACGAAGTTGTGGACTTATTGAGAATCAACTTTAAAAGTGCTTAAATGAAGAGTTTGGTACAAACCAGGATATATTAATCAACAAATGATGGAACTCTTTGAAAACTTGTACTGAATCAATTGTCTCGATGCATTCTACAAGTATATTATACAAATTCGAGCATCGTTGGTGTGGATTGACAGGGATGCAACTTGATAAGTGCTTAAATGAAGAGTTCGTTACAAACCAAGATATCTTCAACAGCAAAAGATGGAACTCTTTGAAAACTTATACTGAATCAATTGTCTCGATGAGTTCTTCAAGTATGTTGCACACCTTCGAGCATCGGAGTTTTTGATTGATCGGGAATAAACTATATAAATGCTTAAATGAAGAGTTCGGTACAAACCACGATATCTTCATCAACAAAATATAGAACTCTTCAAAAACTTGTACGGAATAAATAATTCTAAGAGTTCAACAATTATATTGCACACCTTCGAGCATCGTAGTTGTGGATTGATCGAGAATAAACATCATAATTGTTTTAGTGAAGAGTTTGGTACAAACCACGATATCTTCATCAACAAAAGATGGAACTCCTTGAAAACTTGTATCGATTCAATTTTCTGAATGAATTCAACAAGTATGTTGCACACGTTTGAGCATCGAAGTCGTGGAATGACCAGGTATCAACTTCTATGTGCTTAAATGAAGAGTTCGGTACAAACCACATTATTTTCATCAACGAACAATGGGAAACTTTGAAAACTTGTACTGAATCAATCGTGTCGATTCATACTACCGGTATGTTGCTTACCTTCGAGCATTGGAGTTGTGGATTGATCGGGAATTAACTTTATAGATGCAC
>JAPKLW010000660.1:157051-200966 GCA_026898455.1 Plectranthus barbatus
CTACTAGTATGTTTCACATGTTGGAGCATCAGAGATCTAAATTAATCAGGAATCAACATTATAAGTGCTTAAATTAAGAGATCGGTAAAAACCACGATATCTTCATCAACAAATGCTGGAACTTTCTGAAAACTTGTACTGAATCGATTGTCTCAATGAATTCTACAAGTATGTTGTACACCTTCGAGCAACGAAGTTGTGGACTTATTGAGAATCAACTTTAAAAGTGCTTAAATGAAGAGTTTGGTACAAACCACGTTATATTAATCAACAAATGATGGAACTCTATGAAAACTTGAACTGAATCGATCGTCTCGATGCGTTCTACAAGTATATTATACAAATTCGAGCATCGTTGGCGTGGATTGACCGGGATGCAACTTTATAAGTGCTTAAATGAAGAGTTCGTTACAAACCACGATATCTTCATCAGCAAAAGAAGGAACTCTTTGAAAACTTATACCGAATCAATTATCTCGATGAGTTCTACAAGTATGTTGCACACCTTCAAGCATTGGAGTTTTTGATTGATCGGGAATAAACTATATAAATGCTTAAATGAAGAGTTCGGTACAAACCACGATATCTTCATCAACAAAATATAGAACTCTTCGAAAACTTGTACGAAATAAATTATTCCAAAGAGTTCAACAATTATATTGCACACCTTCGAGCATCGGAGTTGTGGATTGATCGAGAATAAACATCATAATTGTTTAAGTGAAGAGTTTGGTACAAACCACGATATCTTCATTAACAAAAGATGGAACTCTTTGAAAACTTGTATCGATTCAATTTTCTGAATGAATACAACAAGTATGTTGCACACGTTTGAGCATCGAAGTCGTGGAATGACCAGGTATCAACTTCTATGTGCTTAAATGAAGAGTTCGGTACAAATCATATTATTTTAATCAATGAACGATGGGAAACTTTGAAAACTTGTACTGAATCGATCGTGTTGATTCATACTACCGGTATGTTGTTTACCTCCGAGCATTGGAGTTGTGGATTGATCGGGAATTAACTTTATAGATGCATGAATGAAGAGTTTGGTACAAACTACGATATCTTCATAAATTAAAGATAAAACTCTTTGAAAACATGTATCGAATCAATTGTCTCGATGAGTTCTACAAGTATGTTGCACACCTTCGAGCATTGGAGTTGTGGAATTATAGGGAATTAACTTTATAAGTGCTTAAATAAAGAGTTTGGTACAAACCACGAGATCATCATCAACAAAAAATGAAATTCTTTGAAACTTGTACCGAATAAATTGTCACAATGAGTTCTACAAGTATTATGTTGCACACATTAGAGCATTGAAGTTGTGGATTGATAGGGAATCAACTTCTAAGTGCTTAAAGGAGGAGTTAGGTAAATACCACGATATCTTCATCAAAAAATAATGGGAAACTATGAAAACTTGTACCGAATAGATTGTCTTGATGCATTATTCATGTATGTTGCACACATTGGAGCATCGGAGTTGTGGATTGATCGAGAATCAATTTAATAAGTGCTTAAATTAAGAGATCGGTACACACCACATTATCTTCATCAACAAAGGATGGAACTCTTTGAAAACATGTACTAAATCGATCATCTCGATTCGATCTTAATGTATGTTGTACACATTCGAGCATCGCAGTTGTGGTTTGATCGGGAATCAAATTTATAAGGGCTTAAAAGAAGAGATCGGCACAAACCATTATATCTTCATCAACAAAAGATAGAACTCTTCAAAAACTTGTACCAAATAATTCGTCACGATTAGTTCTACAAGTATGTTGCACACATTTGAGCATCGGAGTTGTGGATTCATCCGGAATCAACTTTATAAGTGATTAAATGAAGATTTCGATACAAACCATTATATCTTCATCATCAAACAATGGAACACTTTGAAACCTTGTACTAAATCATTTGTCTCGATAAGTTCTACAAGTATGTTGGACACCTTTGAGTGTCGGAGTTGTGGATTGATCAGGAATCAACTTAATGAGTTCTTAAATGAAAAATTCGGTGCATTCCACGATATCTTCATGAACAAACAATGGGAAACTTTGAAAACATGTACCGAATTGATCGTGTCGATGCATTCTACATGTATGTTGCACACATTCGAGCATCCAAGTTTTGGAATGGTCGAGAATCAACTTTATAAGTGTTTAAAAGAATAGATCGGTACAAACCACGATATCTTCATCAACAAATGATGGAACTCATTGAAAAATTGTATCAAATCGATCATCTCGATGAGTTCTACAAGTATGTTTTACACATTCGAGCATCGGAGTTGTGGATTGATCGGGAATAAACTTTATAAATTTTTAAATGAAGAGTTCGGTACAAACCACGATATCTTCTTCAACAAAGATGGAACTCTTTGAAAACTTGTACCGAATCAATTGTCTCGATGAGTTCTACAAGTATGTTGCATTCTTTTGAGCATCGGAGTTATGGATTGATCGGGAATAAACTTTATAAGTGCTTAAATGAAGAGTTTGGTACAAACCTTGATATCTTCATCAACAAAAGATGGAACTCTTTAAACACTTGTACCGAATGAATTGTCTCGATGAGTTCTACTAGTATGTCGCACACGTTTGAGCATCAGAGTTCTGAATTAATAGGGAATCAACATTATAAGTGCTTAAGTTAAGGGATTGGTACAAACCATGATATCTTCATCAAAAAATGCTGGAACATTATGAAAACTTGTACTGAATCGATTATCTCAATGAATTCTACTAGTATGTTGTACACCTTCGAGCAAAAAAGTTGTGGACTTATTGAGAATCAACTTTAAAAGTGCTTAAATGAAGAGTTCGGTACAAACCACGATATATTAATCAACAAATTATGGAATTCTTTGAAAACTTGTACTGAATTGATCGTCTCGATGCGTTCTACAAGTATATTATACAAATTTGAGAATCGTTGGCGTGTATTGATTGGGATTCAACTTAATAAGTACTTAAATGAAGAGTTCGTTAAAAACCACGATATCTTCATCAGCAAAAGATGGAACTCTTTGAAAACTTGTACCGAATCAATTGTCTCGATGAGTTCTACAAGTTGTTGCACACCTTCAAGCATCGGAGTTTTGGATTGATCGGGAATAAACTATATAAATGTTTAAATGAAGAGTTCGGTACAAACCACGATATCTTCATAAAAAAATATAGAACTCTTTGATAACTTGTACCGCATAAATTATTCGAAAGAGTTCAACAATTACGCTGCACACCTTTGAGCATCGGAGTTTTGGATTGATCGAGAATAAACATCATAAGTGTTTAAGTGAATAGTTTGGTACAAACCACGATATCTTCATCAATAAAAGATGGAACTCTTTGAAAACTTGTATCGAATAAATTTTCTAAATGAATTCAACAAGTATGTTGCACACGTTTTAGCATTGAAGTCGTGGAATGACCAGGTATCAACTTCAATGTGCTTAAATGAAGAGTTCGGTACAAACCACAATATTTTCATCAACGAACGATGGGAAACTTTGAAAACTTGTACTGAATCGATCGTGTTGATTAATACTACCGGTATGTTGCATACCTTCGAGCATTGGAGTTGTGGGTTGATCGGGAATTAACTTTATAGATGCATAAATGAAGAGTTTGGTACAAACTAAATGAAGAGTTCGGTACAAACCACCAGATCATCATCAACAAAAGATGGGAATCTTTTTAAACTTGTACCGAATAAATTGTCTCGATGAGTTCTACAAGTGTGTTGCACACGTTTGAGCATTAAAGTTGTGGATTGATTGGGAATCAACTTCTAAGTGCTTAAAGGAGGAGTTCGGTAAATACCACGATATTTTCATCAAAAAATAATGGGAAACTATTAAAACTTGTGCCGAATAGATTGTCTTGATGCATTCTACATGTATGTTGCACACATTGGAGCATCGGAGTTTTGGATTGATCGAGAATCTATTTAATAAGTGCTTAATTTAAGAGATCAGTACAAACCACATTATCTTCATCAACAAAGGATGGAACTCTTTGAAAACATGTACTGAATCGATCATCTCGATGTGTTCTTCATGTATGTTGTACACATTCAAGCATCGCATTTGTGGTTTGATGGGGAATCAAATTTATAAGTGCTCAAAAGAAGAGATCGGTACAAACCATTATATCTTCATCAACAAAAGATATTACTCTTTAAAAACATGTACCAAATAATTCATCACGATTAGTTCTAAAAGTATGTTGCACACATTCGAGCATCGGAGTGGTGGATTCATCCGGAATCAACTTTATAAGTTCTTAAAGGAAGATTTCGGTACAAACCATGATATCTTCATCATCAAACAATGGAACTCTTTGAAAACTTGTACTGAATCATTCGTCTCGATAAGTACTACAAGCATGTTGTACACCTTAGAGCGTCGGAGTTTTGGATTTATCGGGAATCAACTTCATAAGTTCTTAGATGAAGAATTCGGTACAAAGCATGATATCTGCATCAACAAACGATGGGAAACTTTGAAAACTTGTACTGAATCGATCGTGTAGATGCATTCTACGAGTATATCGCACACATTCAAGCATCCGAGTTGTGGAATGGTCGAGAATCAACTTTATAAGTGCTTAAAAGAATAGATCGGTACAAACCACGATATCTTCATAAACAAATGATAGAACTCTTTGAAAACTTGTATTGAATCGATTGTCTACAAGTATGTTTTACACATTCGAGCATCGGAGTTGTGGATTGATCGGGAATAAACTTTATAAGTGCTTAAATGAATAGCTCGGTACAAACCTTGATATATTCATCAACAAAAGATGGAACTCTTTTAAAACTTGTATCAAATCAATTGTCTTGATGAGTTCTACAAGTATGTTGCACACGTTTGAGCATAAGAGTTCTGAATTACTTGGTAATCATCATTATAAGTGCTTAAATGAAGAGTTCGATAAAAACCACGATATCTTCTTCAACAAAAGAAGGAACTCTTTGAAAACTTGTACCAAATAAATTGTCTCAATGAGTTCTCCAAGTATGTAGTACACGTTTGAGCATCAGAGTTTTGGATTGATCGGTATTAAACTTCATAAGTGCTTAAATGAAGAGTTAAGTACAAACCATGATATCTTCATCAACATAAGATGGAAATGTTCAAAAACATGTACCAAATCGATCATCACGATGAGTTCCACAAGTATGTTGCAGACCTTCGAGCAATGGAGTTGTGGATTAATTGGGAATCAACTATATAAGTGCTTAAATGAAGAGTTCAGTACAAACCATGATAGCTTCATCAACAAACGATGGAACTCTTCAAAAACTTGTGCTGAATTGATCATCTCAATGCGTCCTACAAGTATGTTTGACAAATTTGAGCATCGTTGTTGTGGATTGATTGGGATTCAACTTTATAAGTGCGTAAATAAAGAGATCGTTACAAACCAAGATATCCTTATCAACAAATGATGGAACTCTTCGAAGACTTATACTGAATCAATCGTCTTGATGAGTTCTACAGGTATGTTGTACACATTTGAGCATCGAAGTTGTGGATTGATCGGGAATAAACTTTATAATAGCTTAAACAAAGAGATCAGTACAAACCACGAGATCTTCATCAACAAACAATGGAACCCTTTGAATACTTGTATTGAATCTATCGTCTCAATGAGTTCTACAAGTATGTTGCACATGTTCGAGCATTGAAGTTGTGAATGATCGGGAATCAACTTTATAAGTGCTTAAATGAAGAGTTCGGTACAAACCACAATATCTTCATCAACAAATTTACTCTCCCAATGAATTCTACAATTATGTCGCATTCATTCAAGAATCGGAGTTGTGGATTCATCAGGAATCAACTTTATAATTGCTGAAAAGAAGTATTCGGTACAAACCATGATATCCTCATCAATAAACGATGGAACTCTTTGAAAACTTGTACCAAATCAATCTTCTCAATAAATTCTACAAGAATGTTGCACACTTTCGAGCCTCGGTGTTGTGGCTTGATCGGGAATCAACTTTATAAGTTCTTAAATGAAGAATTCGGTACAAACCACGATGTCTTCATCAACAAATGATTGAACTATTTGAAAACTCGTACCCAATCAATTTTCTGAATAACATCTACAAGTATGTTGCAATCATTCGAGCATCGGAGTTGTGAATTGATCAGGAATCAACTTTATCAGTGCTTAAATGAAGGGTTCGGTGCAAACCATGATATCTTCATCAACAAATGATTGAACTCTTTCAGAACTTGTACTAAATAAATTTTCTCAATGAATTCAACAAGTATGTTGCAATCATTCAATCATCGGAGTTGTGGATTCATCGGGAATCAACTTTATAAGTGCTTAATTGAAGAGTTTGGTACAAACCATGATATCTTCATCAATAAATGATGGAACTCTTTGAAAAATTGTATTGAACCAATCGTCTCAATAAATTGTACACGTATGTTTCTCACCTTCGAGCATCGGAGTTGTGGATTGATCGAGAATTTACTTTATAAGTGCTTAAATGAAGAGTTCGGTACAAACTACGATATCTTCATCAACAAAAGATAAAACTCTTTGAAAACTTGTACCGAATCAATTGTCTCAATGAGTTCCACAAGTATGTTCCACACCTGCGAGCATCGGAGTTGTGGAATTATCGGGAATAACCTTTATAAGTGTTTAAAAGAAGAGTTTGGTACAAACCACGAAATCATCATCAACAAAAGATGGAACTCTTAGAAAACTTATACCGAATAAATTGTCTCGATGAGTTCTACTAGTATGTTGCACACGTTTGAGCATCGAAGTTGTGGATTGATTGGGAATCAACTTCTAAGTGCTTAAAGGAGGAGTTTGGTAAAAACCATGATATCTTCATCAACAAATGACGGGAAACTATGAAAAATTATACCGAATCAATCGTCTTGATGCATTCTATATGTATGTTGCACACATTCAAGCATGGAGTTGTGGATTGATCGAGAATCAACTTTATAAGTGCATAAATGTAGAGATTGGTACAAACAAAGATACATTCATCAACAAATGATGGAACTCTTTGACAAGTTATACTGAATCAATCGTCTCGATGCATTCTACAAGTATGTTAAGCACATTCGAGCATCGGAGTTGTGGATTGATATGAAATCAACTTTATAAGTACTTAAATGAAGAATTCGCTACAAACAACATTATTTTCATCAACAAAAGATAGAACTCTTTGAAAACTTGTACAAAATCGATTGTCTTTATGCATTCTACAATTATGTTCCTCACATTCGAGCATTGAGTTGTGGATTGATCGAGAATCAACTTTATAAGTGCGTAAATGAAGAGATCGATACAAACCACGATATCTTAATCAACAAAAGACAGAACTCTTTGAAAACTTGTACCGAATCAATTGTGTCAATGAGTTTTACAAGTATGTTGCACACATTCGAGCATCGTAGTTCTGAATAAATCGGAAATCATCATTATAAGTGCTTAAATGAAGAGTTCGGTACAAACCACGATATCTTCTTAAACAAACCATTGAACTCATCAAAAAGTTGTACCAAATCGATCATCACGATGAGTTCTACAAGTTTGTTGCACACGTCCGACCATCGGAATTCTGGATTAATCGAGAATTAACTTTGTAAGTGCTCAAATGAAGAGTTCGGTACACACCATGATATCTTCATCAAAAAATAATGGAACTCTAAGGAAAATTGTACCGAATCGATCATCTCGATTAGTTCTACAAGTCTGTTGCACAAGTTTGAGCATCAGAGAGGTGGATTGTTTGGGAATCAACTACTAAGTGCTTAAATGAAGAGTTCGGTACAAACCACGATATCTTCATCAACAAACAATGGGAAACTTTGAAATCTTGTACCGAATCGATCATCTTGATGCATTCTACAAGTATTTTGCATACCTTCAAGCATCGGACAAGGGTTGATCTGGAATTAACTTTATAAGTGCTTAAATGAAGAGTTTGGTACAAACAACGATATCTTCATAAACAAAAGATAGAAATCTTTGAAAAATTGTACCAAATCAATTGTCTCGATGATTTCTACAAGTATGTTGCACACCTTCGAGCATCGGAGTTGTGTATTGATCGGGTAACAACTTTATAAGTGCTTAAATGAAGAGTACGGTACAAACAAAAATATCTTCATCAACAAATGATGGAACTCTTTGAAAACATGTACCGAACCAATTGTCACGATGAGTTCTCTTAGTATATTACACACGTTTGAGCATAGGAGTTGTGGATTGATCGGGAATAAACTTTATAAGTGCTTAAATGAAGAGCTCGGTACAAACCACGATATCATCATCAATAAATGAAGAAACTATTTGAAAACATGTACCAAATAAATTGTCTCGATAAGTTCTACAAGTATGTTGCACACGTTTGAACATCAAAGTTGTGGATTGATCGGGAATCAACTTCTAAGTGCTTAAAGGAGGAGTTCGGTATAAACCAATATATCTTCATCAACAAACGATGGGAATCTATGAAATCTTAAACTGAATCGATCGTCTTGATGCATTCTACATGTATGTTGCACACATTCGAGCATCAGAGTTGTGGATTGATCGAGAATAAACTTTATAAGTGCTTAAATGCAGAGATTTATACAAACCACGATATCTTCATCAACAAATGATGGAACTCTTTGAAAACTTGTACTAAATCAAATGTCTCGATGCGTTCTACAAGTATGTTGTGCACATTCGAGCATCGAAGTTGTGGATTGATCGGGAATCAACTTTATAAGTGCTTAAATGAAGAATTTGGTAGAAACCACGATATTTTCATCAACAAAAGCTAGAACTCCTTGAAAACTTGTACCGAATCAAATGTCTTGTTGAGTTCTACAAGTATGTTGCACACGTTTGAGCATCGGAGTTGTGGATTTCTTGGGAATCAACTTCTAAGTGCTTAAATGAAGAGTTCAGTACAATGAAAAGATCGGTACAAACCACAATATCTTCATCAACAAACGATAGAACTCTTCAAAAACTTGTACCAAATCGATCGTCATGATGAGTTCTACAAGTATGTTGCACACATTCGAGCATCGATGTTATGGATTCATCAGCAATCCACTTTATAAATGCTTAAAAACAGAGTTCGGTACAAACCATCATATCTTCATCACCAAACGATGGAACTCTTTGAAATCTCATACTGAATCATTCATCTCAATAAGTTCTATAAGCATGTTGGACACCTTTGAGCATTAGAGTTGTGGATTGATCGGGAATCAACTTTATAAGTGCTTAAATGAAGAGTTCAATACAAACCGTGATATCTTCATCAATAAATGATGGAACTCTGCAAAAACTTTTACCAAATCGATCGTCATGTTGAGTTCTACAAGTATGTTGCACATAATTGAGCATCGTAGTTGTGGATTCATTGGGAATCAACTTTATAAGTACTTTAAAGAAATATTCAGTACAAACCACAATATCATCATCAACAAAAGACCGAACTCTTTGAAAACTAGTACTGAATCAATTGTTTCGATGAGTTTTACAAGTATTTTGCACACGTTCGAGCATCGGAGTTCTGAATTAATCGAAAATCATCATTATAAGTGCTTAAATGAGGAGTTTGGTACAAACCACGATATCTTCTTAAACAAACAATGGAACTCATCAAAAAGTTGTGCCAAATCGATCGTCATGATGAGTTCCACAAGTTTGTTGCAGACGTCGAGCATCGGAGTTCTGGATTAATTGGGAATTAACTTTATAAGTGCTTAAATGAAGAGTTCGGTACACACCTTGATATCTTCATCAAAAAATAATGGAACTCATTGAAAAATTGTACTGAATCGATCATCTCGATTACTTCAACTATTATGTTGCACAAGTATGAGCAACGGAGTTATGGATTGATCGGGAATCAACTACTAAATGCTTAAATGAAGAGTTTGGTACAAACCACGATATCTTTATCAACGAACAATGGGAAACTTTGAAAACTTGTACAGAATCGATCGTCTTGAGGCATTCTACAAGTATGTTGCACACCTTTGAGCATTGGAGTTGTGGATTGATCGGGAATTAACTTTATAATTGCTTAAATGAAGAGTTCGGTACACACTATGATATCTTAATCAACAAAAGATAGAACTATTTGTAAACTTGTACCGAATCAATTGTCTCGATGAGTTCTACAAGTATGTTGCACACTTTCAAGCATCGAAGTTGTGGATTGATCGGGAATGAACTTTATAAGTGCTTAAATGAAGAGTTCGGTACTAACCACAATATCATCATCAACAAAAGATGGAACTCTTTGAAATCTTGTACCGAATAAATTATCTTGATGAGTTCTTTAAGTATGTTGCACACATTTAAGCATCGAAGTTGTGGATTGATTGGGAATTAACTTCTAATTGCTTAAAGGAAGAGTTCGGTAATAACCACGATATCTTCATCAACAAACGATGACAAACTATGAAAACTTATACCAAATCGATCGTCTTGATGCATTCTACATGTATGTTGCACACCTTCGAGCATCGGAGTTGTAGATTGATCGTGATTTAACTTTATAAGTGCTTAAATAAAGAGTACAGTATACAAAGCACAATATCTTAAACAACAAATGATGGAACTCTTTGAAAATTTGTACCGAACCACTTGTCTCGATGAGTTCTACAAGTTTGTTGAACACGTTCGAGCATCAGAGTTCTTGATTAATCGGGAATCACCTTTACAAGTGCTTAAATGAAAAGTTCGGTACACATCATGATATCTTCATCAACAAATGACGGAACTCTTTAATAATTATACGGAATTGATCATCTCGATGAGATCTACAAGTATGTTGTACACGTTTGAGCATAAGAATTGTGGATTGATCGGCAATCAACATTATAAGTGCTTAAATGAAGAGTTCGGTAAAAACCACGATATTTTCCTCAACAAATGATGGGACTCTATGAAAATTTTTACCAAATCGATCGCCACAATGAGGTCTACAAGTATGTTGCACACATTCGAGCATCAGAGTTGTAGATTCATCAGGAATCAACTTTATAAGTGCTTAAAAGAAGAGTTCGGTACAAACCATAATATCTTCATCAATAAACGAAGGAACTATTTGAAAACTTGCACCGAATCAATCGTCTCGTAAAGTTCTACATGTATGTCGCACACGTTTGAGCATTGGAGTTTCGCATTGATCGGGAATCAACTTCATAAGTGATTAAATGAAGAATTCGGTACAAACCACGATATCTTCATCAACAAACAATGGAACTCTTTGAAAACTTGTACCAAATCTATTATCTCGATGAATTCTACAAGCCGGTTGCACACGATCGATCATCGGAGTTATGAATTAATCGGGAATCAACTTTATATGTTCTTAAATGAAGAGATCGGTACAAACCACGTTATCTTCATAAAAAAAAAGATGGAACTCTTTAAAAACTTGTACTGAATCGATTGTCTCGATGAGTACTTCTTGTATGTTGTACACATTTGTGCATCGGAGTCGTCGATTGATTGGGAATCAATTTATTAATTTCTTAAAAAAAGAGTTCGGTACAAACCATGATTCTTCATCAACAAACAATGGAACTCTTTAAATACTTGTATTCAATCGATCGTCTCAATAAGTTCTACAAGTATGTTGCACATTTTCGAGCATCAGAGTTGTGAATTGATCGGGAATCAACTTTATAAGTGTTTAAATGAAGAATTCGGCACAAACCACGATATCTTCATCAAAAAATGATTGAACTCTTTGATAACTTGTACCAAATTGATTCTCTCAATGAGTTCCACAAGTATGTTGCACTCATTCGAGAATCGGAGTTGTGGATTCATCGGGAATCAACTTTATAATTGCTTAAAAGAAGTGTTCGGTACAAACCATGATATCCTCATAAATAAACGCTGAAACTCTTTGAAAACTTGTGCCAAATCAATCGACTCAATAAATTCTACAAGTATGTTGAACACCTTCGAGCATCAGAGTTTTGGATTGATCGGGAATCTACTTTACAAGTGCTTAAATGAAGTGTTCACTACAAACAACGATATCTTTATCAACAAAAGATGGAATTCTTTGAAAACTTGTACCGAATTGATTATCCAAATGAGATCTACAAGTATGTTGCACATGTTTGAGCATAGGAGTTGTGGATTGATTGGTAATCGATTTCATAAGTGCTTAAAAGATGAGTTTGGTACAAACCACGATATCTTCATCAACAAATGATGGGAAACTTTGTAAACTAGTACCGAATCAAATGTCTTGATGCGTTCGACATGAATGTTGCACACATTTGAGCATCGGAGTTTTGAATTGATCGAGAATCAACTTTATAAGTGCTTAAATGAAGAGATGGGTACAAACCACAATATCTTCATCAACAAATGATGGAACTCTCTGAAAACTTGTACTGAATCGACTGCCTCGATGAGTTCTACAAGTATTTTTAACACATTCGAGTATTGGAGTTGTGGATTGATCGGGAATCAACTGTATAAGTTCTTAAATGAAGTGCTCTGTACAAACCACTATATCTTCATCAACAAAAAATGGAACACTTTGAATATTTGTATTGAATCGATCGTCTCGATGAGTTCTACAAGTATGTTGCAATTGTTCATGCATCTGAGTTGTGGATTGATCGGGAATAAAATTTATAAGTGTTTAAATGAAAAGTTCGGTACAAACCATGATATCTTCATCAACAAATGATGGGAAACTTTAAAAATTGTACCGAATCGATTGTGTTGATGAAGAGTTAGGTACAAACCACGATATCTTGATCAACAAGCCATGGAACTCTTTTAAAACTTGTACAGATTCTATCATCTCGATGAGTTTTACAAGTATGTTGTACACATTCGAGCATTGGAGTTGTGGATTGATCGAGAATCAACTTTATAAGTGTTTAAATGAATAGATTAATTGAAACCATGATATCTTCATCAATAAATGATGGAACACTTTGAAAACTTGTACCGAATCGATTCTCTCGATTAGTTTTACAAGTATGTTTCACAAATTCGATTATCGGAGTTGTGGATTCATCGGGAATTTACTTTATAAGTGCATAAAAGATAAGTTTGGTACAAACAATAATATGTTCATCAACAGACAATGGAACTATTTGAAAACTTGTACCGAATCAGTAGTCTCGATAAGTTCTACAAGGATATTGCACATCTTGGAGCATCGGAGTTGTGGATTGATCATGAATTAACTATATAAGTGTTGAAATGAAGAGTTCAGTACAAACCACGACATCTTCATCAACAAATGATGGGAACTTTGAAAACTTGTACCGAACCGATTGTCTTGATGCGTTCTACAAGTATTTTGTACACATTCGAGCATCACAGTTGTGGATTGATTTGGAATCAACTTTATAAGTTCTTAAATGAAGTGCTCGGTGTTGTTATGCTAGTATCTATTATAATTATACGCAAGTGCACATATATCTAAACTATTAATACATATGTAAGTCCAGATATCGAACTAATCTTTAATACGTGCACATTCTATTGTTTGTAAATTAATGGAGTTTTGTGATTTCTCCAAACTTTAATAACAAGAAAGCATATAAAATGAAACCAAGCAATGCTAGAACAATTAATAATATTTCTTCCTCAGAAAATAATCATAAACTAATAGACTATGGTTTTAAAATCGATGATTAACTGCACTCGGGTTGTTGGCTTTCAATTATCTACTCTCCTGTATGATGCAGCATTGTTCAAGCATCAACTCTGGTTCTTGCAACCACACTTTTTTCTGTCTAGACTATTGTCATAGCGCTAGATCTATGTTTTCTTGCTAACCTTCATATGTCTATGATAGATTTTGCCTTCAAACAAGCTATTTCAGAACAGGGGTTCTTGCAAGTCTTAGACTCCATTTATGTCTACACTAGAGATCAAGATTGACCACGATTCCCTCATCCTAGATCTCCTCTAAGTCTCACTAGGTGAAATCTCTACCTGCCACTATCGTGTTTAGATAAAAAAAAACTCACCAGAATTGAAATCAAACACCAGATTTAATACAAGAACAGCTTCAACATATATTCAAGAAGATAAACCAGTTAATAACCCGAGATTAAAATATTTATCTTATGAAATAAATGATATTCAATATGTCGAAATATTAAAGAAACTGCAAATTAGATATAAACTATTCAGGTTTGTTGCAACATCCACTTCTTGCTTCTCACGAACACCTCGTTCTTCCTACTCAAACTCCTATGTTGATACTCTCCCAATTGTTTTCTCTGTGTATCCCTTCTCTTTTCTGAAAATATCTCTCTTGTCTCCCTTCAGCTTCATCTAAGCCTTACACGTGGCTCCTCAATCTGCCTCCCAGCTCTGACAGTTCTCCTGGATGACACCTATCCTGGTTTTTGGGACAGGGTCTAAAAAGTGTTGTGATCTTGTCTGTTGTGGTCCCGGATATTCCTCATTAGAGTTCTGACCATGCTGCTCCTATGTTGCGACATCATATCAATCCTTCTTGCTCTTGTCATGCTCCAGCATAGTGAAACCAGTGATACTATTCAAATAATTCTTTTCGCAAAAACTCATAATTAACACAAGACTATATAATAAACCTAAATTTAATAAACTAACCAATTACCCTATATTTTGCTAATTATCCTACAAAACAAGACTATTCTAAGACATAATTAATTAAATTCAACACAAAATAATAACCCTTTAAGAGAGTTATCACTCCACCAAACTTAAGACGTTGCTTGTCCCCAAGCAACAAAGACTCGAACAAAACAAGCAGAACTTAATTTACATATTCTTATCTCGGAGCTTTCAGTTCACACCAAAGAAATAAAGAAGAAAATTTTCATTCATGACTCCTAAGTAATCAAGCTTCAGCCACCACAATTTAATAAGTTTAATCGAAGCAATCTAAACTAGCTTGACAATCAAAGCTGCAAAACTTTTCAGCAAGATAGCTAACAAATGCTACAAGTTTAAACTTAACTTCCATTTCAGCTTTCATGATCATTGATGCCACAATTTTTTACTACCTTTAAACTTTAGCACATTCTCCACTAATTGAAATTGTATCAAATCAAGATCAAAAGGTCTTCTTGAGCTTCTAATGTAAGGTTGTGGATAAGGTATTGATATGTGTTTAAAATAACCTATTTTTCGATGTGTGAGCGTGCATCTTTGTGGCCATTTTACCCTCATATTATATACTTTCGTTGTTCTTTTGTCTTGTTTTCGTGTTTTCATGTTTGAAATGTTGTAGGACGTGTTTTGAGCATAATATGGCATATTTGGTGGAGTTTTGGAGGAAAATTGTCTGAGTTTGGAGTCCGAGGAGGTTAGGTTCGTCCGAGCAGAGCGAAAGGAGAGTTTCGGAGGCTTGGAGGAGTAGCCCGGCTGAGCGAAGCAGGCTCGGCCGAGTTGAGCCGGACAGAGGGCTTGCTCGGCCGAGCAGTGCAGGCTCGACCGAGCCATGCTGATAGAGAGCAGGCTCGGTCGAGCCAGAACGAGATTCCCAGGTCTCCGTTGTTTCCAGGATGGCACGGGCGAGCCATAGTTGGCTCAGGCGATCCAAGGCCCTGTTTGCTTGCCTATAAAAGGGGGAAAATCAGTTAATTGAAGAACTTTTGCCCAAAATTAGAATAACCGTCACGATACTTATCCCTAGATTCATCTCAAAACATCTCCCCAACCAAAATCAAGGGGAATCAACCAACATTCCATCCATTTGGTGAAAATTGAAGAAGGAAGAGAGGTTAATTGGATTCAAGGAAGACAAACGAAGAAGATCAATCGTTGACCTTGAAGTTTTGTAATGAATTCTTTCAATTCTCAATTTGTATTGTACTTAACTCAAGGTATGGAGAACTAATTTCATTAATGAGTGTTGTATTACGGATATTGTGATGGATTGAATCGATTATGCTTGTTTACATCCTATGAGGGGTTGATTTGCACTTAAGCTTGTTCTTGCCTATTAGGTGTAGGTAATAGCCAGCCTTTAGGTACTTGACGTGAACGTTGTAGCCAACACGCGGACGGAATCATCGTGATAAGTGCATAATCTTATAGTTCTAGTTCCAATCCATGTGCGGTGCTAGGATTGTAGGGCAATAATCGACGATCAATTGGGAGTGGCCTAGGAGTTAATAACGTAGCTGTTTGCAATTTCTAGTGTCATCTACCGCTAGTTATCCGTTGCAAGTGACTAGCGACATTAGAGTTGGTTGCTCAACCTCATAGGAATTAAAAGTTGTTTGCAACATAATTTGGTTTAATTCAGAACAATTGAAGTTTACAATCACTCACTATCTTCTAAGATTGTTGGATTTGTTATCTTAATCTACCTATACCATTGATTGAATCTCTTGATTGGAGAAGTTAGCAATTTGTTTTATAATTGTTTGTTTGCATTTAAAGCTTTGTTTACGATTCATTGCCTAGATAGATAAAAATCAACGACTTTTGAGTAACCTAGCTATTTATACCCTTCAATTGAGTAGATGTTATCCACTTGAGCGAATTAGAAAAGAGACCGGATTGATAAATTTAACGTGTTTATTGTGTGTGCTTCACACAGCTACCACGTTTTTGGCGCCGTTGCCGGCGAATCTTTTAGTAGGTCTTGTGGAATTATTGAAAGTTGAAGTTGTGTTTGTTTGTTTTTGTTGAATTGCTTACTTGTAATTGGTTTTGTGGATTTTTCCTAGGTGGTTTATGATCACTCAATCAAAGGCTAGAGAGCTTGAGACAAGTAAAAGTCCAAAAGGAAGAGGACATTTCAAATTGATTTTGAGATGGCTAACCATTGAGACGACACAGTTAGGATAGAAGAGTTGGAAAGGCAATTCGAGCTGGTGAAAGCTATGATCCATGAGAGGAATGGTCCTAGGAGACCGTTACAAAATATTTTTCCACCTGAAGGAGAACCGTTAACGGGAGGTTTTCGGTTAGGAGTAAATGCCACACAATTTGAGATAAAGCCACAGTTGGTCCAAATGATACAGAACAACCAATTTGGGGGGCACATAATCGAGGATCCAAATGTTCATATCTCTCGATTTTTGGAGATTACTGATACTATAAAGATCAACCAAGTGCCTCGAGATCAAATACGGTTGCGATTATTCTCATTCTCTTTGAGAGATGGAGCTAGGAATTGGTTCGATGGTTTGGACAAATCAATCATTGTCACATGGGAAGAGTTGAGAGAGAAGTTTCTATTCAAGTTTTTTTCGCCGAGTTTGACTTTGAAGAGAAGGGCTGATATCACATAGTTTAGGCAAAGGCACCATGAACCTCTATATGAGGTATGGGATAGGTTCCGAGAGCTTCTATGAAAATGCCCAAGAAATAGACTTTCTCGGAGTCAACAGATTTGCCAATTCTACGGGGGATTAAACTATGAAACGAAAGTGATGTTAGATGCGTCATCGGGAGGAGCATTTCTTGATCTTGAAGAGGAAGAAGCTTGGAGGACAATTGAGAAAATGGCTGAAAATAGTTTCCATTGGCCCAAGGAAGGGAAGGACTATCGATCGGTTAAATCGGTCAATGAGGCCAAGAAAAGTGAAGAATTCAAACAGCTAATTGCGATCATGCAAAAGAAGTTTGATGCATTGTCTACATTGGGAAATAGAAATGAAGATATGATGGTAGTTCGTCATGAAGAGTCGCATCCGGAGAGTTTAAATTTTGTGAATCAAAGAATGGGGTTCAATGCTCGTCCCCAATACAATCCACAGGGGAAAATGTACTATCACCCGTCCAATCGATTTCACCCGAATTTTTCCTATGCTAATCCTAACAACGCTCTAATACTCCATTACAAATTGAAGGGGAAAGTAGTGGTCAAGGATATGCTGGGGGAAATAGTATGTATGCAAACCAAGAACTGAGGAGGAATTTTAATAAAGAAATGGATAAGAGATTTGAAAAGTATGATGGCATGTTTGCTGAAATCCAACTTCAAATTTCTTCAATTGCGAAGCAATTGAGTGGTAAACACCAAGTTGGGAAATTTCCAAGTGATACGGAAGTGGTGCAAAAGAAAGGTTGTAACATGGTAGAAGGAGAGAGTAAAATTGAAGAAAACTTAGAAGTGATGACCCCTAAGATTGAAATGGGGGAAGTTGAAGAAGAGTTGGAAGTAGAGATTGATGAAGGAAAGGTAGTTGAAGTTAAGAAGGTTGAAGCAAGTGATGATGAGAGAATCGGAGATGTGAATTTCTTTGATTATGTGAACAAAGTTGACATCGAAATGCCTTACCGGAGGAGATAGAAAGGGTACCTATGTTGGATAAGTTAGTTGGAGGAGAAGAAATCTTGGATAGTAGCACTTGTGAACTTGAAGAGAAGAATATTTCTAGTAAAAAGGAAGATCCCGGAGGTTTTGTAGTCGGATGTAAGATTGGAGATACGTGTATTGAGATGGCATTGTGCGATTCCAGAGCGAGTGTCAACCTTATGTTATGGGACTTGTATAAGGAGTTGGAGGTTGGGAACCTCAAATCTACAAGTCAAGTGCTCCAATTGGCTAATCATGCTTTATTTTGCCCAAAAGGGGTGGTTGAAGATGTCCATTCGAAGTGTTGACGTTTACCTTCCCGGGAGATTTTCTTGTAGTCGACATGAAGAATAAGGGGGGTATACAACTAATTTTTGGGAGGCAGTTTTAGCACACGGCTGATGCATTGTTTGACATGAAACAAGGTGAGCTCACTTTCCGATGTTGTGGATAGGAAGTGGTGTTTTCCCAACCTCCGAAGAATGTGGATGCAAGTGAAGTTGTGAAAGCTGGGAAAAAGAAAAGGATGAAGGATGTGCTTGATCCGGGTTTAAAATTTATGAGTGAGGAGAATGAAGTCTACAAAGATTCGGGGGATGAAGAGGAACTTGATAAAAATCGTATGAAGAAAGCTCGAGTGGATACGGATCCACCACGAAGTGCAAGAAGGAAGCTTCTTTTCCCGGAGAAACATGTGATCATTAACCGAGGTATGAGTTCCGGTACAGCACCCTTTGACCATGATTGACATGAGGTATGATCGTCGAGCTTTCGACGTTAAACAAACGCTTATTGGGAGGCAACCCAATGTTTAAATTTTGTTACTTTGCATTTTTAAATAATGGTTTGTTAGTGATTTTTGTTAAATAATGTGGTTTGTTGTTGTGAAGGGTTCCTAATTGTTTATGGTGCTACACTTTCATTTGACAATGTGTGTATGAAGGATAGAAAGGATGGAAGGCAACATGATCGGGAAGATGTCGAAAAGTGGGCTAAAATTGGTGAAAGCAGGGGTAGCTCTGCCGAGCGATGCAGGCTCGGCCGAGCTGGGTCGAATACCTCGGACAGAGGCCTCGCTCGGTCTAGCGAGGCAGGCTCGACCGAGCCCAAGCATGCCAGCCAGCCTGAGCGGGCAGACCCTTCGCTCGGCCGAGCCATCTCACGCTCGGCCGAGCCGCGCGCAATTTTAAAAGCTCGGGCGAGCAATTGCTCGACCAATTTACATCTCGGTTGAAATTTCTCTTCGAGAATTTTCTCCCATACTTTTGTACATTGAATTGTTCTGAATTGTTCTTATCTAACCCTTCAATTTCTATTATGGCTAGCACACGAGCACGGAGTGAGGGTTCTTCTTCAAGCAGACGCCCAAAAGGATTTGATGATGAGGAGTTTGCCAAATACAGGAAATTGGGGAAGCGACAAGCTGTTGGCACCAAGTATTTTTGTCGGGAGACGTTGAGTGCATTGAAATTAAAAGAAGATGTATGGAGTCTACTCAAAGGTAATGGGTGGAAGAAGTTGCTTAAAGCGAATTGGCCTGGATACATGGATTTGTCAAGGGAGTTCTTGGCCTCAATCACTGTCAAGAATGGTGCAGGGGGAATCCCATTATCTATCAAGTTCAAAATTCGAGGTAAAGATTATTTCTTTCAACGTGCTCAAGTTGATGAGATTTATGGGTGTGATCCGGAATCTGTGTTTATACATGAGAATGTGAGATAAGGAGATTTTTGGGATAAAATTTTGGGAGATTTTCAATATTAAGAATTGTCGTGCTACTGCTATTGGGAATCCAGTGATTACGTATATTCATAAATTTTTTGGTGGTTTTGCATGTGGGAGGTATGAGTCTAGTAACGTGATTACGCCGGAATTGTCTATGCTTTATGCTCTTATGCATGTAATTCAATTTTCTTTGGGGGCAATGCTGATGGATGCATGGAGTCGGGTTGCAAGTACAAAGACTCGTACTTTTAGTTGTGGAATGATTACTCCCATTTTTGAGAAAATCGGTGTGGAGTTAACGGGTGTATCTTGACACTCATTCTTTGCTTGCTGGGAGGTTTCTTGTGTCTGATCCTCGTGGTAGTAGTTATTACTATATGTTTGGGGAAAGGGTGTTAGAACTCTCTTGTGATGGGTTGACTACTGTCGATGATTTGGGAGATCACTCTAACTGGTTACTCGATTCCAAAGATCACCAATCTTTTGTTGGAGTTCTTTCGCCTGATGGATTTTTCAGTTCTTTGGCCGAATTGAGAGTGCGCGGTGAGTTACACGATGAAGGCCCAAGCACCCGAGCTCCTTCACAACCCAGACAGTCTTCGGCTACAGAATGGCAGCAGCAGATGATGACGATGCTCACTAGCATAGCTGATACTGTTGATGCTTTGTCTTCTTCTTTGCAGGTTCTAGATACGAGGTTAGATTCTTCCATGATGATTTCTCTACTTTCCGAGCCACCATCACTTCGAGGTTCGACAGAATCGACCGGGATGTAGAGACCTTGCAGGAGGGTGTTCGTGAGCTCCATCGCCGAGTGCCAGTTCTGTATTCTTGTCATCCTCGTCAGCCACCACCGACAGATCAAGGGGAGTAAGAGCGCACCGGTTACCTTTTTGCAAACTTAGTCTCACTTGACTAAGTTTGGGGGGAGTGGTCGGTATCCAGTGCTCTTATCTGGTTTACTCTTCTATCTCTATCTCTATCTTTATCCTTAGTTTAGATTAGTTTGTTGAATTTTAATAACATTGATCATTCGATATGGTTGTAATATGATATTGATCTACTCTTGTTTGATTGTGGATTTTGGATTTTGGATGTTGAATTTGATTTGCTTCTATTTCTATTAAATGGTTGTGATGAATCATTTCGCGAGCTTGCATGAGTTGAATTCTTTCTGTTTGACTTTGGTGTGTGGATATGTATAATGTTTTGGTATGAATGGTTGTGCTAGTGGATAAATGTTACTCCCTCCGTCCCTTATAAGTAGTCCCTTTTATTTTAGGCACGGAGATTAAGAGTTGTGAGTGTAGTGGAATTAATATTTTATTGGTGAGTGTGAAAAAATTTGTCATTTTTGGAAAGTGGGACTAATTTATGGGACAAACAAAAATGGGAGGTGGGACTACTTCAACAGGACAGAGGGAGTATAATTTTTCTTCACATATTGGTTTGTGGTAAGATTGGAGGATATGAGAGCTTTATTGACTTTATTATGCTCAATTGTTTGGTGGTGTTGTATTGATGTGTAGTAGGTGCAAATAAGGAATAGAGAGCGGTTTGGTCATGTCTACCGATGGGTAACACCTTCTATCGTTTCTCCTACCATTTAGTTTCAATTCAATTGTTCATGGCATGTAGATTGTTAATTAGGATGTTGTGTGCTTGTCGTGTGTGTATGTTGAAACCCAAACGAGAATTGGAGATTTGAATTATGATTTATATTGTAAGGCATAAAATTTGCTTTGACCAATGATAGGGCATAATCTAGTTGTTAAGGCGTGCTCGAATTGAACTTTTGAATTGCCGAGTTTGGTGCGAGGTTAATGCCTAGGACTTGACAAAAGTCGAGAGTTTTTTAGCCTTGATATTGTCATACTTTGATCGATTGTGAGTGGCAAGGTTGAGAGCACAAAATCTAGAACTTGAATATATTCTCTATCTATTTGGCATGAGCTTGGTAACTAAAAGATGATCTTAGACCATCAATTCTTAGTCCTTCGTTTCACTTCGGGAGTATAAGGTGGTTGATATCATAATTTTGCCCTTCATACCCTTTATTCCCGTGATTGAGCTTAATGGTGATATTTCTTTTGAAATTATTAGGACAAATTTTGGGGGAATGAGTGTATGAGGGTGAATACGGAGATGAGAGTTGGGTTGGGAATTGTTTGAGTTGTGATTGTTGAGGCAATAAAGTATGATTGTAGGATTCATATGAATCCTAGAAAAATGAGCACCAACAATATTTTGGGTGCTAGAAAAGAAAAGAAAAGAAAAGAAAAAAAAGAGACAGAGAAAAAGAAAAAAAGAAAAGCACCGTGAAAAATGAAGGTACTAGAAAAAAACGAGGAAAAGAAAGAAAGAAAAAAAAGAAAGAGAAATGTTGTTAATAAAAGCATCAAGGTTAGAAGTTGATTGAAGAGAATAAGTTTGGGGGTTTTGGGATATGGAGAAGTTCGTCACTTTAGCCCAAAACCACCTACCTTTTAATAAGCCACGTTATAACCGAAAATAAAGACCTTTTTGATTTTAGGAGCAAACTCATTGTAGTATAGTGGTGAGAATTTTTTCAAGCCTATGGAAATTGTGCTCGATATCTTGTGATTGCGTGAAATTCATCAAACCCTAAACACGTAAGGGAGTGCGTTCATTTCTTTATCCAATGTTGATGAGTGGTTTAAGTCGTTAGCATTAACCATGTCACAAAGTTAGGTGATAATCTCGTTCGACAAGAGCATGCCAAGATGACTATGATGAGCTATGAGGTTGTTTGATTAGGTTTATTGAATGCTTTACTTTGTTTTGATTGAGGACAATCAAAGGTTCAAGTTTGGGGGATTATGATATGCGTGTAAAGTGACCTATTTTTCGATGTGTGAGCGTGCATGTTTGTGGCCATTTTACCCTCATATCATATACTTTCGTTGTTCTTTTGTCTTGTTTTCGTGTTTTCGTGTTTGAAATGTTGTAGGACGTGTTTTGAGCATAATATGGCATATTTGGTGGAATTTTTGAGGAAAATCGTCCGAGTTTGGAGTCCGAGAAGGTTAGGTTCGTCCAAGCAGAGTGAAAGGAGAGTTTCGGAGGCTTGGAGGAGTCGCCTGGCCGAGCAAAGCAGGCTCGGCCGAGCTGAGCCGGATAGAGGGCTCGCTCGGCCGAGTAGTGCAGACTCGACCGAGCCATGCTGACAGAGAGCAGGCTCGGTCGAGCGGTTCTGGCTCGGCCGAGCCTGAACGGGTTTCCCAGGTCTCCGCTGTTTCCAGGATGGCTCGGGCGAGCCATAATTGGCTCGGGCAATCCGAGGCCCTTTTTGCTTGCCTATAAAAGGAGGAAAATCAATTAATTGGATAACTTTTGCCAAAAATTAGAATAATTGTCACGATACTTATCCCTAGATTCATATAAAAACATCTCCCCAACCAAAATCAAAGGGAATCAACCAACATTCCATCCATTTGGTGAAGATTGAAGAAGGAAGAGAGGTAGATTGGATTCAAGGAAGACAACCGAAGAAGATCAATCGTTAACCTTGAAGTTTTGTATTGTACTTAACTCAAGGTAATTTCATTTGTGATTGTTGTATTACGGATATTGTGATGGATTGAATCGATTATGCTTGTTTACTTTCCTATGAGGGGTTGATTTGCACTTGAGCTTGTTCTTGCCTATTAGGTGTAGGTAATAGCCAACCTTTAGGTAGTTGACGTGAACTTTGCAGCCAACACGCGGACGGAATCGTCGTGATAAGTGCATAATCTTATAGTTCTAGTTCCAATCCATGTGCGGTGCTAGGATTGTAGGGCAATAATCGACGGTCGCTTGGGAGTGGCCTAGGAGTTAGTAACGTAGCTGTTTGCAATTTCTAGTGTCATCTACCGCTAGTTATCCGTAGCAAGTGACTAGCGACATTAGAGTTGGTTGCTCAACCTCATAGGAATTAAAAGTTGTTTGCAACATAACTTGGTTCAATTCGGAAAAATTGAAGCTTACAATCACTCACTATCTTCTAAGATTGTTGGATTTGTTATCTTAATCTACCTATACCATTGTTTGAATTGCTAGATTGGAGAAGTTAGCAATTTGTTTTATAATTGTTTGTTTGCATTTAAAGATTTGTTTACAATTCATTGCCTAGATAGATAAAAACCAACGACTTTTGAGTAACCTAGTTATTGATACCCTTCAATTGAGTAGATGATATCCGCTTGAGCGAATTAGAAAAAAGACCGGATTGATAAATTTAACGTGTTAATTTTGTGTGCTTCACATGGCTACCAAGTATGAACATTATGGAAGAAGTGACTAATGAATTGAGAGGCAAACTATAGGTCTTCCGCTTAGAATTTATTCTTGAGATTTGACAGGAAGAGCTACAAATGTTTTCAGACTCATAAACTCTTTTTCTAGTTGGTTATTTTTCCCATCCAATTTTTTATTTTTCTTCTTTTCTCTTCTCTTTTTTTTTATACACACATGCTACTTACAGGCTACAGCATGATTTATTTACAAACAAGCTCTTAGGCTTCTACACATTCAATCTATTGCAACTCTCTCCTTCTATTATTCTGCTAACCTCTAAGTGGGAGAACCTAAGCAAGCCTACCTCTCAAATCGGAGCGAGTGTATGGATAATTAGCTCACATCTTTTATGGTCAAAATAAACAAAAGGCTCAAGGCTCAAATCAAGGTGCAAAGGTAAATGATGTAAGATGAAAAGAATTTTTGAAAGCACAAAAATGAAGAGACTGCCTAAATCATTTCCTCATGTAATACTCATTCAAATTTCGTTTCAAATGGCCAAACATTTTCAGGTAGGTGGCATCTCACATGTACTTTTTTTTTTCAGCAAACGAAAGTACCATCTAAACTCAAGCATGTAGCATATCAAGTTTTGAAAAACAAAACAACCACCAACTTTGTTCTTCAAGCTAGCCTATCATCCTAATATTAAACTTGAAAATCTTGGGGGCTGACTCTCAATCACTCAATTATCATTCATGAAATTTCAAGAGAAAAAGAGATTACGCACACACCCGCATCATCAAGCCCGAGACAAGATAATAGACAAACTATCAATACTTCATAACACTTCCTTGCACCATCAACTAAAACAAACTAAACATCATTTCAAAAATAAAAACATCAAACATAACTAAACAAACTAAAGCAATGGGTTCACACATTCACCCAAAACATCCACACAAGCACAAATTAAAAACAGAGTTTTTGTTCAAAAGATAAAGTTTAGAATTGACCACAACCTTCAAGTAGGCATCTTCTTCTTTCCCGCAGTAGACGTCCCTTTTTCAGCTTTCTTGTTCCTCACCTCCTTCATCAATTCTTTGGTTTGAAATTGCATCTCCATCATCATGGTATTGAGGACCTCAAAGTCTTTAAGAAGCTGGGTGCTTTGCTCAGAGATATCATCCAATTTACCCTGCAAAACCTGCACAGAAGTCTGGTTAGCTGACGAGGGCTCCACTCCTTCCTTCTTCTGGGAGTTCTCATGCCTCTGGCACAGATATCAAACATTGAAATAAGTCCTCATAGTCTTGCGCAGCTCTTCGTCGTGAAATGGAACTCCAAATTTCTTGAAAAGCTCAGATATCAAGGAGGGGCAGGTGAGAGGTCCTCGTTCATTTGAGGCAGAGTAGCCAACATCATCAACCAAGAAAGGTGCATAGTTGATTGGCTCGCCCTTCAGAACAGCAGCAATCATAAGGATGCGGTCCTGACCAATGCTGGTGTTATGTGTGGTTGGGCTAATTCTATTTTTAAAAAATTGCAGCCACAAATTTGCCTCAGAATGCAGGAAATTGGAGAGCACATATTTGTTATCCTTCGCCTCATCATTCCACTGTGCTCCGGGAGTCCTACCACCTTCAGGGCGTCATCTAACTGCTTCTTTGTGGGGGCAAAGCAAATCGCCATAAACTCATCTGGCTCAGGCGCATGAGTTCCAAATACCTCTTGAATTGCTTCAGCATTCAGCCTCACTTCTTTTCCTCGAACAGTAGCAACTATTACAAGCTTCTCAGTAGATGGTCATTCACAGTTTGCGTAAAATTCCTTGACCAATGCTATGATGGGGAAAGGCGGTGGAACCACAAAGCTTTCCCACCCCTGTTGCTCAATCTGCTTCACCAAATCTACAGGTAATACCTTCAAGTTCTTGAATCCTCTTTCGATTAACAGTTGCCTTTCCATAACAAACTTCATCCTTTTTTTGTGTAGCCTGGATGAAAACTTGGGAAGGTTGTCAATTTCATCTACGGTCAAGGCCTTCTTTTCTTCTACTTTCTTCTTGCCTTTCTTGAGTTGCTCTTTCTGACTAAATTTTTCCTTTTTCTGAGACTTGCCAGATGTCTCTCCTTCTTTCGCCGCGACAACTTTAATTCTCCTTCCTGTCTTGGGATTCCTTGGGATCGGTTCTTGCTCGCTTGCTGGAACTTCTTCTTTCCTTTTTCTCTTGTTAACTTTCTTTGGTTTCTATTGTGGTTCTTCCTCTTCTTCCTTTGAATCAACCTCTTCTTCGTCAGGTTCTTCTTCTTCGGCCTCTGACTTCTCTGACTCTTCTTCCAGTTCCTTCTCGTCTGATGCTTGCTCTTCTGATGCAGCATCATCGCTCTCTTTCGAATTCTTTCATCCTCAGATTTTGTCTTTGCTTCCTCACTCTCTTGGCTAGCTTCTTCTTCTTGCTCTACATCATCACTTTCTTCATTCTCAAAATTTTCCTATTCAGATTGTTTCTTATCCTCACCCTTCTTTTGTTTTGATTCTTTTGCTGGGGTAACTGCTTTCTTGGTTTGGGCTTTAGAGACTGGCTTCTTCTGCTCCTTTTTGGCTGAGTTTGACTCTTTCATCTTCGTGCTTGAAGATGTTGGAGTAGCTTTCTTGCTTCCTGCTGATTTCTCTTTTTCTTCAATCACTCGCAACTTCGCGGCATCATCTATTGGGTTTTGCAAAGGGTCTGCCTTTGCTTTATTTGATTTCACAGATTGCACTTTCTTCACAGCAGGTGCCACCTCTTCTGGTACTTCCACCGGATTCTCCACACTTGTATGCGGGAGTTTGGCGTTCCTTCTAGCCATAGTTTCCAGAGTTGTTCGGTCAGACCTTCGCACTGGTTTTTCTGGTGCTTTCCCTTTCTTCTCAGAACTTAGGGTTGGACTTTCTTCCACAGATCCAGGCTTTCATTTCGCAGGGTTCTTGGTTTTTCATCTTTAATGTTTCTGTACTCAACCCAAATCAGAAAATAAGCACAAGATATCTCTGCAAACACAGTGCACGAATAAATGATATGTGTGTAAAATGACCTATTTTTCGATGTGTGAGCGTGCATGTTTGCGGCCATTTTACTCTCATATCATATGTTTTTGTTGCTCTTTTGTTCTGTTTTCGTGTTTTTGTGTTTTGAATGTTGTAGGATAGGTTTTGGGCATAAACTAGCAATTTTGGTGGAGTTTTGGAGCAAAATCGCACGAATTTGGAGTTTGGAGGCGTCGACCGGCCGAGCGGAGCAGGACCGGCCAAGCCAAGCTGGACAAAGAGCTCGACCGGCCGAGCGGAGCAGGACCGGCCGAGCCAAGCCGGACAGAGGCCTCGATCGGCCGAGCCAAGCCAACAGAGAAGTGGCTCGGCCGAGCCACTTTGATCGAGCAAGCCAGGCCAGGTTTTTCCAGCGATTTTGCGGTTTCCAGCTTCGACCGGGCGAGCCATACTTCGACCGGGCGATCCGAGGCCCTGTTTGCTTGTCTATATAAGGGGGAAATTCAGTTATTTGGAGAACTTTTTGTCATTTTTCATTTGATCTAGTTAGGAGTTCCCCTAGATTCCAATTTCCATCACGATTTCATCTCAATCCTAGAGTATCAAGGAGATAAATTCATCAATCCATGGAGGAGAATTGAAGATCCAAGGGGGTAGATCAAGACATACAAATCCAATTGGGGAAGATTCCACTCTCTACTTGTCAATTGTAATGGATGTATTTGAATTCAACTTTGTATTGTTACAATTGAGAGGTATGATGTTCTAATTCAATTTGGATGTTGATTTGAACAAGGATGCATGAAGATTAGGTTTGATAATTGTTTGTTTACTTTCCTTTGAGAGCTTGAATTGCACTAGAACTTGTTCCTTACCTCTTAGGTGTAGGTAATAGCCAACTTAGGAGGTAGTTGATGTGAACCCTGCAGCCAACACGCGGGCGGAATCGTCGTGAATAGTGTAGATTCGTACAATTTTAGTTCCAATCCATGTGCGGTGCTAGGTCGTAGAGCAATAATTGACGATCTATTTGGAGTGGTCTAGGGCGTAATAACGTGACTGTTTGCAAGTCTTAGCATCATCAACCGTTAGCTCGCCGTGACAAGGGATTAACGAGTGTAGGGTCAATTGCTCAATCTCCTAGGGATTAAAATGTGTTTACATCAATGATTAACCTAATTGGATTGCATCTACGTTCATTTCAACATCCAATCTTCCTAATTTGAGTATTTGCTTGTCTTGGTTTACCGATTTGTGGAGAGAATTGATTGAATGTTGATTGTTGGTTTAATTGATTGTTTGTTATATGATAATAGCTTAGATTGAAATTGATTGCCTAGTTGATAGAAACTACTCAACGATTCTATTTTGCCTAGCTATAAGACTTTGCTATAGTATCTCAGTATTCTAGCGGGCAAAGGAAAGAATGACCTGGATTTGACAAATTTTATTCTTGTGTAGCTAGGAGTTTAATTTGATTGGACTTTTAGCCGCATCAAGTTTTGGCGCCGTTGCCGGGGAATTCATTTAATAGGTTGCTAGATATTGGGGGAAAAGTGAAGCTTGTAGGCTAGGTGTTTGTGTTATTGCTTGTGTGAATTTTTAGCTTTTTGCTTATTGTTTGATAGTTGTTTTTCCTTTGTTTGATCAAGTTGTTTGGTTTGGTAATTGGTTTCTTTTGTGGAGTTGTAGGTTGTTTTGATCACGAGGTCCAAGGCTCGTGAGCTTTTGGAGAGGAAATTACAACAAAGGCAAGGAAATATTGAGATTGATTTGGAAATGGCTAACCCAGGAGAAGATACGGTTAGGATTGGAGAGTTAGAAAGACAGATTGAATTGATGAAGACTTTACTAAATGAGAGGAATGGTCCTCGTAGACCATTTCAAAGCCTTTTTCGACCTCAAGGGGAGCCGATGACTGGAGGTTTCCGGTTAGGAGTAAATGCCACACAATTTGAGATAAAGCCATAGTTGGTCCAAATGATACAGAATAATCAGTTTGGGGGACATGCAACCGAGGATCCGAATGTGCATATATCTCGATTTTTGGAAATTACAGATACCGTAAAGATCAACCAAGTTCCCCAAGACCAAATACGACTGCGGTTATTCTCATTTTCTTTGAGGGACTCGGCGAGGAATTGGTTCGAAGGTTTAGACAAGTCAAATATTGCCACTTGGGAAGAATTAAGAGAAAAGTTCCTATTCAAGTTTTTTCCACCAAGTTTGACTTTGAAAAGAAGGGCGGATATAACATCGTTTGGGCAAAGGTACGATGAACCTCTCTATGAAGCTTGGGATCGGTTCCGAGAGCTTCTACGCAAGTGTCCTCGACATGGTCTTTCTAAGTGTCAACAGATTTGCCAATTCTATGGTGGATTGAATTATGATACAAAAGTTATGATGGATGCTTCATCGGGAGGTGCATTTCTCGATCAAGAAGAGAAAGATGCTTGGAAGACAATTGATAAGATGGCCGAAAATAGTTTCCAATGGCCAAGGGAACGGGAAGATTATAGACCGGTGAAGTCGGTAAGTGATGCTTATGAGACCGAGGATTTCAAAGAACAAATCGCTGCCATGTAAAGGAAGCTTGACAAGTTATCTACTTCGGGGAGTGGAAAAGAGGATATGATGATACTTAAGCATGAGAATGCTTATCCGGAGAATGTGAATTTCGTTAATCAAAGAATGGGGTACAACAATCGACCTCAATACAATCCTCAAGGAAATATGTACTATCATCCATCCAACCGATTCCACCCCAATTTCTCTAATGCAAATCCGAACAACGCTCTCAATTCTCAAATGCAATTGGAAGGAGGAGGGAGTAGTAGCCAAGGAGGATATGCTGGGGGAGGTAGTAGATATATGAACCAAGAGGTGAGGAGAAATCAAAGTGAAGAGATTGATAAGCGCTTTGAGAAGTATGACGGGATGTTCGCGGAGATTCAGCTGCAAATTTCCTCAATTACCAAACAATTAAGTGGCAAACATCAACCTGGGAAATTTCCAAGCGACGCGGAAGTTGTACAAAAGAAAAGTTGCAATATGATTGATGGTGAAGATAGGATGAATGAGAAATTGGAGGTCATGACTCGAAAAGTGGAAAGTGTGGAGATCAAAGAAGAAGGGAGTATAGTGAAGGAAGATGGAAAGGAGTTGAAAGTAGAGAATTTGGAAGAAAAGAAAGAAGAACAACCTGAAAATGTGCATTTCTTTGATTATGTGAAGAAAGGAGATATAGAGATGCCACTTCCGGAAGAGATTGAACGTGTACCCATGTTGGATGAACTCGTTGGAGTTGAGGTAATCTCGGATGGTGAACCAAATGAACTGGGAATTAATGAATATGAAGAGAAAAGCATAGCTAGCAAGAAGGAGGATCCGACAGTTTTGTCTTTGGTTGCAAAATTGTAGATGTGATGATAGAGAAAGCCTTGTGTGACTCTGGTGCTAGTGTGAATATAATGTCATGGGACTTGTACAAAGAGTTGGAGGTTGGACATCTTAAACCTACAAATCAAGTCTTACAATTGGCAAATCAAGCTCTCTTTTGTCCTCGTGGAGTAGTTGAAGATGTGCATGTGGAGGTCTTGACATTCACATTTCCCGGAGATTTTCTTGTGGTGGAAATGAAAAACAAAGGTGGTATTCAATTGATTTTTGGAAAGCCTTTCTTGTATACAGCCGATGCACTCTTCGACATGAAACAAGGGGAGCTCACTTTCCGTTGTGGTGGAAAAGAAGTTGTCTTTTCTTTACCTCAAAAGAGTTTGCATGAGTTTGAAGAAGAGAGAGTTGATAGGAAAAAAAGGTTGAAGGACATGCTCGATCCGGGATTAGACCTCATGGGGGACGACAACGAAGAAAAGGATGATCCGGGAGATTTAGATGAATACTATCACGGTCGGACAAAGAAGGCTCGAGTGGATATGGATCCGCCTCGAAGTGCAAGAAGGAAGCTGTTCTTCCCGGAGGATCACGTGGTGATAAGTCGAGGTATGAGTTCGGGATCAGCACCGTTTGATCATGATTGACATGAGGTATGACCGTCGAGCTTTCGACGTTAAACAAGCGCTTATTGGGAGGCAACCCAATGTTTAAATTTTGTTATTTTCACATTTTTGAATAATGGTGTGTTATTGATTTTGGTTGAATAATGTTGTTTAGTGTTCTTGATGAAGGATTCTTAATTGCTTGTGGATTTACAAGTTTGATTGCCATTGTGATTAAAGAATAGAAAGGATGGAAGGCAACATGATCGAGAAGATGTCGAAAAGAGGGCTGAAATTGGCTGAAACAGGGGAAGCTCGACCGAGCAATGCAATCTGGGCCGAGCTGGGTCGAAGGCATTGGACAGAGGCCTCGCTCGGTCGAGCAAGGCAGGCTCGACCGAGCCTAGACGTGCCAGCAATCCATCGCGCGGATAGACCCTTCGCTTGGCCGAGCCATCTGGCGCTCGGCCGAGCCGCGCGCAATTTTAAAAGGTCGGTCGAGCAATTGCTCGACCCATTTGCTTTTCAGTCGATATTTCTCTTCCAAAATTTTTTCCCATACTTTAGTGCATTGAATTGATCTTATCTCACCCTTCAATTCTGTTATAGCAAGCAAACGTGCGAGAGGTGAGTCTTCTTCTTTGGATGGGCGCCCAAAGAAATTTGACGATGAGGAATTCGCTAAATACAAGAATTTGGCGGACCAGCAAGTCTTGGGCACTAAATATTTGTGTCGCAAAACATTGAAAGCTTTGAAGTTGAAGGATGATGTTTGGAGTCTCCTCACAGGCATCGGTTGGAAGAAGATGCTCAATGCTAAGTGGCCCGGATACATGGAGTTGTCAAGGGAATTCCTTGCCTCAGTTACTGTCATGAAAGGGGCGGGAGGAATACCGTTATCCATGAAATTTAAACTCCAAGGTACGGAATATTTCTTTCAACAGGCCAAGATTGACAAAATTTTTGGTTGTGATCCTGATTCGGTATTTCTGCATGAGAATGTTAACTTGGGGGAATTTTGGGAGGAGATTACTGGTATTTCACTTGATAGGAAATTCAATATTAAGGAGTGTAGAGCTACTGCAATTAGGAATCCAGTTATACGTTATATTCATAAGTTTGTTGGTGGTTCTGTGTACGGGCGGTATGAGTCGAGTAACGTGATTACTTCTGAACTTCATATGGTGTATGCTCTGATGAATGGTATTAAATTTTCTTTGGGGCGATGTTGATGGATGCATGGAGTCGGGCTGCTAATACCAACACCCGAACTTTTAGTTGTGGAATGTTAACCCCTATCTTTCAGGATATTGGTGTAGACCTGTCAGGTGCTTCTTCTCCAGCTTTATTCTTGGATTCGAATTCCTTGTTAGCCGGACGATTTGTGGTTCCCGGGCATAGGGGTACGTTCTATTATAAATTTGAGAATTTGGCTATGAAGATGCCCCGACCGGAGTGGAAAATAGTGTCGGATCTGTCCGATAGATCCAATTGGTTGCTGGATACCGAGGAGCACAAGGATGTGGTCGGAGTGTTATCTCCTGATGGATATTTCACGAGCCTCCGGCATCTTTCTGAGGCAGAGCATCAATAGTTGCGGGATGCCGGTCCAAGCACTCGAGCTCCTCCGCAACCTCGGCAGACTCCGATGGCAGATTGGCAGCAGCAGATGTTTTCGATGTTACAGCAGACTAATGCCTCTATAGATTCTTTATCTTCATCTTTGCAGGGTCTTGATACTTCTATGACTTCTCGCTTTGACAGCCTTGATCGAAGAGTGGATTCTATTCAGGAGGATGTCCGTGAGCTTCAGCGCCGAGTTCCCATTCCATACCAATCTCGCCGGGAATGCCAGCAGCAGCAGGATAGGGTTGAGCAATGACGCACCGCCTACCTTTTTGACAAACTTAGTCTAACTTGACTAAGTTTGGGGGGAAGTGCCGGTAGTCGGTGCTCTGGTTCATTCTCTTCTCTATCTCTTTATCTTTACTATGCTTTCTAGAGTGTTAGTTTAGTTTAGTATTGAACAATGATTTGGATTTTCGATTGGGTTGTATAATGATATTGATTTACCTTTACTTTGGTTTTGGATGTGGATTTGGATGATGATTTTAATGGTTTAATATGATGTGTTGATGGAATATTTTGCCGAGCTTGCATGTTTTTAATCCTTTCTATTTGGTTTTGGTATGTGGATGTGTTATGGTTTGGTATGAATGGTGGAGCTAGGGGATATTGCTTTATTTTTGTTGATGATTGGTTTGTGGAAGTCGGTGGAAATGAGAACTTAATTGGCTTGTTTATGCTCAATAGTTTGGTGGTGTTTGTGTTGATTTGAAGTAGGTGCCAATAAGGACTGGAGAGTGGTGATCGTGCCTACTGATGGGTAACGTTTTCTATCGTTCTTCCTACCATTTAGTTTCATTACATTTGTTTTATGGCATGTAGATTGGTGTTAGGATTGTTGTGTGCTTGTGTGTGTGTGATGAACCCAAATGATTTACTCAGTGGAGTTTGATGTTTACCTCAACTAATGATAGGGCGGAATCTGGTTTTCGAAGCATGTTTTAAGTTTAACTTTTGAATTGCCAAGTTTTGTATGTGGTTAATGCATAGGACTTGACAAAAAGCTGTGAGGTTTGAGCCATGATATTGTCATATCTATTTCGATTGTGAGTGGCAAGACTGAGAATACGAGATCTAGAACTTGCATCCGTTCTCTATCTATTGGCATGAGTGTGTAACTAGAAAATGATCGTAGGCCATCGATTCTTAGTCCTACCTTTCACACCGGGAGTATAAGGTGATTGTTATCATAATTTTGCCTTTCATATCTTTGATCCCCGTGATTGAGCTTTATTGGTGAATCTTCTTTGATATAATTAGGATCAAATTTGGGGGGAAAGAGTGTATGAGGTTGAATACGGTGATGAGAGTTGGGTTGGGAATTGATTGAATTTGTATTGATGGGAAATGTTGAGGCATGAAAGATATGGAATAAAGGATTAGTTTGAATCCAAGAAAAATGAGCACCTACAAAATTTAGGTGCAAGTGTTTGGGAAAAGAGGCACCGACAAAATGAACGAATGATGGTGCATTGGAAAAATGATGAAAAAGAAAAGAAAAGATAAAAGAAAAAAAAAGAAAGAAAAAAAAAAGTGTGTTGTGAAATGAAAAGCCTCGTGGGTTTATAGTGGTTCGAAAAGAACAAGTTTGGGGGTTTTGGGAAATTGAGAAGTTTAGTCACTTTGACCCAAAACCACCCACCTTTTAGTTAGCCACGTTACAACCCATGAAAAGACATTTTTGATTCTAGAAACTAACTCGTAGTATAGTGGTGAGAAAGGATGCAAGCCTATGGAAATCAAGCTCGATATCTTGTGATTGTGTGAATCTCATCATCCCTAAACACGTGAGGGAGTGCTTTCGTTTCTTGTATCCATTTTTGATGAGTGGTTCATGTCCTTAGCATTAACCTTGTTACAAAGTTAGGTGATAATCTCGTTTTAATTGAACATGCTAAGATAACTTTGATGAGCTATGAGGTATTGCATGAGGTAGATTAATGGCTTTACTTTGTTTTGATTGAGGACAATAAGAGTTTCAAGTTTGGGGGATAATGATATGTCTGTAAAATGACCTATTTTTCGATGTGTGAGCGTGCATGTTTGCGGCCATTTTACTTTCATATCATATGTTTTTGTTGCTCTTTTGTCGTGTTTTCGTGTTTTTGTGTTTTGAATGTTGTAGGATAGCTTGTGGGCATAAACTAGCATTTTTGGTGGAGTTTTGGAGGAAAATCGCACGAAATTGGAGTTTGGAGGCGTCGACCGGCCGAGCGGAGCAGGACCGACCGAGCAAAGCTGGACAGAGAGCTCGACCGGCCAAGCGGAGCAGGACCAGCCGAGCCAAGCTGGACAGAGGGCTCGACCGGCCGAGCCAAGCCAACAGAGAAGTGGCTCGGCCGAGCCACTTCGACTGGGCGAGCCAGACCAGGTTTTTCCAGCGATTTGGCGGTTTCCAGCTTCGACCAGGCGAGCCATACTTCGATCGGGCGATCCGAGGCCCTGTTTGCTTGTCTATATAAGGGGGCAATTCAGTTATTTGGAGAACTTTTTGTCATTTTTCATTAGATCTAGTTAGGAGTTCCTCTAGATTCCAATTTCCATCACGATTTCATCTCAATCCTAGAGTATCAACGAGATAAATTCATCAATCCTTGGAGGAGAATTGAATATCCAAGGGGGTTGATCAAGACATACAAATCCAATTGGGGAAGATTCCACTCTCTACTTGTCAATTGTAATGGATGTATTTGAATTCAACTTTGTATTGTTACAATTGAGAGGTATGATGTTCTAATTCAATTTGGATGTTGATTGGAACAAGGATGCATGAAGATTAGGTTTGATAATTATTTGTTTACTTTCCTTTGATAGCTTGAATTGCACTAGAACTTGTTCCTTACCTCTTAGGTGTAGGTAATAGCCAACTTAGGAGGTAGTTGATGTGAACGCTGCAGCTAACACGCGGGCGGAATCGTTGTTAATAGTGTAGATTCATACGATTTTTGTTCCAATCCATGTGCGGTGTTAGGTCGTAGGGCAATAATTGACGATCTATTTGGAGTGGTCTAGGGCTTAATAACGTGACTGTTTGCAAGTCTTAGCATCATCAACCGTTAGCTCGCCGTGATAAGGGGTTAACGAGTGTAGGGTCGATTGCTCAATTTCCTAGGGATTAAAATGTGTTTACATCAATGATTAACCTAATTGGATTGCATCTACGTTCATTTCAACATCCTATCTTCCTAATTTGAGTATTTGCTTGTCTTGGTTTACTGATTTGTGGAGAGAATTGATTGAATGTTGATTGTTGGTTTAATTGATTGTTTGTTATATCATGTTAGCTCAGATTGAAATTGATTGCCTAGTTGATAGAAACTACTCAACGATTCTATTCTGCCTAGCTATAAGACTTCGCTATAGTATCTCGGTATTCTAGCGGGCGAAGGGAAGAAGGACCTGGATTTGACAAATTTTATTCTTGTGTAGCTAGGAGTTTAATTTGATTGAACTTTTAGCTGCATCAATAAATCACCTCATTTCTAACAAAAACAGCCTATCTCACAACAGCTCATCCAAGTAAAGAAAATACCCTCCCCCAAACTTTACGCTCCAGTAAATCATTCAGAAAGTTTGGTTCACAGATTCAAGAAAAATGGTATGTTTAAGTAATTTCCCTTACTTGAATAAAAAATTTCAAGCAACCCTAGAAAGAAAACGAATTACCCTTTCTCAGCCCCACATGCGTAAAGCATAACACATTTTAGCCCTAAAACTCGACTACCCATCATTATGTTATATCCTTTCACACCTTTCAGACATAGAATGCACAAGAATCTTCGCATAAACTTCAGAAGAACAAATTTTCCAACCCGAATTCTAGAAAACTCAAATTTCAACATTACTGTTAGCTGCATGTTTCCTCATGTTTTTCCTCTAATTACAATTCACAATGTCGACGAACAATCGAGAGACAAAGAGTACTTACATTGGCAATTTAACCTCACTGTCCTTTGGCCTCTCTTGCTTTACTTGTCGTTTTCTCCTTTTGAATGCTCGAATTGGTGAACATTCTTTTTGGTTTTTCAGAATTATAAAACAGAAGTAATATATACAGAAAATAGAAACCCTTTCAACTTTCTCTGAAATGACACAATATAAAATTCAAAAATTAACTGCCACAAAAACCTGCCAAAAAGGTGAGTCTGTCTCCGATGACGTCAGTGGCAGTTTTTCAATGGTTACTTGCCTTCCATGTGTCCACCTTTTCTGCAAAATTCCTGTAGTTAATTACTTACTAGGCACAACATAAATATAAATTTTTTTTCAGATTTTCTTTAATCTATTATAATAAAAACCTTAAGATATTCTAAGACATATGAAATTAACTATAAATTTACTCTAATGTATAAAATTCATCTACCTATAATATAGAAATCATGCTATTTACATGTTGTAGCACCCAGAAATAAAATAATACTAAACTATAAATAAGACAGAAATAATAATATGCAATAAATTAAAGATTCTACTCCCTGAACCAGTCCGATTGTGTTTTTAAGAAATTCTTTCCATTGGTTCAGGGGCTCCAGTGCTTAAGGCTCTTCAATGGGAATGGAAGCCTTTTCCCTGTTTATGCTTCCTCCCTGATAGTGCTTTACCCTAGCTCCATTTACTTTGAATGTTTCTCCAGTATCCTCATTCTTCAAATCCACTGCCTCATGTAGATATGCCTTCACCACTACAAAGGGTCCTGACCACCGAGATTTCAGCTTCCCTGGAAATAGCTTCAGCCTGGAGTTGAACAATAAAATGTTCTGTCCTTCTTCAAATTTCCTCTCAGAAATCCTGCTGTCATGCCACTTCTTAACTTTCTCTTTGTATAACTTGGCATTTTCATATGACTGCAACCTTAGTTCATCAAGCTCATTCAACTGCAGTATCCACTTTGTACCACTGCATTTTGGATCCAAATTCAACTTCCTTGTTGCCCAGTATGCTTTATGTTCTAACTCCAAAGGTAAGTGACAAGCCTTCTCAAAGACCAACCTATAAGGTGACATTCCCAAAGGAGTTTTATATGTAGTCCTGTAGGCCCAGAGTGAATCATCAAGATGCTTAGACCAATCTATCCTGGTGACATTCACCACCTTCTCAAGGACACTCTTCACTTCCCTGTTGGAAAGCTCTGCCAACCAACCCATTAGTCTGCGGATGATAAGTTGTGGAAACTCTGTAGGTAACATTGTACTTAGCCAACATTGCAGAGAGACTTTTATTGATGAAATGAGTGCCTTCATCACTGATTAAAGCTCTTGTTGTGCCAAATCGGGTGAAAATGTTTTTGTGGAGGAACTTCATTATTGCAGCTGAATCATTGAGGGCACAAGCACATGCTTCAACCCACCTAGAAATATAATCCACTGCCAGTAAAATATATTCATTCCCAAAAGACATTGGAAAGGGACCCATAAAATCCATTCCCCACACATCAAACAATTCTACCTCGATTATGTTGTTTAGTGGCATTGCATTTCTAGCAGGCAAGTTTCAACCTCTTTGACATCTATTACAATTCTTCACAAATGAAAATTAATCTTTAAAGATGGTAGGCCAGAAGAAACCTGACTGGAGAACTTTTGTAGTTGTTCTCTGTCCACCATAATGCCCTCCGTATGCTGCAGCATGGTAGTCTGCCAGAATTGCCGGCACATCCTTTTCTTGTACACATCTCATAAATAATTGATTTGATCCTTGTCTGTACATCATTGGATCATCCCAGTAGTAGTACTTTGTGTCATGAAGAAACTTTTTCAACTGTTGCCCTTTGATTCCATAAGGTTTCCTCCCAGTGGCTAAATAGTTGGCCATGTCGACATACCATGGGGCTTCCTCTTCACATCTCATCAACTACTCATCTGGAAATTTATCATTTACTTGCTCAATCTCTTCTTCTCCATTGAGGTTTTCCAATCTGGAAAGATGATCTGCAACTTGGTTTTTAGTTCCTTTTTTGTCTCTGATTTCTATGTCAAACTCGTGTAGTAACAATATCCACCTGATTAACCTTGGTTTGACATCCTTCTTGGCCATTAGATACTTGATTACTAAGTGATCTGTATAAACAATCACCTTGGATCCCACCAGATATGATCTGAATTTGTCAAATGCGAACACCACAGCTAATAGCTCTTTCTCTGTGGTTGTATAATTTCTTTGAGCTCCGTCAAGGGTTCGACTTGCATAGTAGATCACCCTGAATATCTTCTCTTTTCTCTGCCCCAAAGCTACTCCTAAAGCATAATTGCTGGCATCATAGATAAGTTCGAATGGAGAATTCCAATCAGGCGGTTGCATAACTGGTTCAAAAATTAGAGCAGACTTCAGCTTCAAGAATGCTTCCATACATTGTGGAGAGAACTCAAATTTCCTATCTTTCTCAAGTAATTTAGATAAGGGCTTTGCAATTTTTGAGAACTCTCTTATAAACCTTCGATAAAATCCTGCATGTCCCAGAAAACTTCTAACTGCCTTGACTGAACTTGGTACTGCCATCTTCTCTATCACCTCAATTTTGGCCGGATAAACTTCCATTTCAGCTTTTGATATCTTGTGTCCCAAGACTACTCCCTGGTGTACCATGAAACAACACTTTTCCCAGTTCAGCACCAACTTTGATTTCTCACATAGTTTTAAAACCTTTTCAAAATTCTCCAAACATGCTTCAAAATTCTCCCCAAATACTGAAAAGTCATCCATAAATATTTCCAATCCATTATCTATCATCTCAGAGAAAATAGCAATCATACAACGCTGAAATGTTGCTGGAGCATTGCATAATCCGAAAGGCATTCTCCTAAAAGCAAAAGTTCCATAGGGACAAGTAAATGTGGTTAAACTTTGATGTTCTGGAGCTATTGCTATCTGATGATACCCTGAATATCCATCCAAAAAGCAGTAAAACTCCTGTCCAGCTAGCTTATCCAGCATCTGATCTACAAATGGTAAAGGAAAGTGATCCTTCTTTGTTGCATCATTCAACTTCTTGTAGTCAATGCAAATTCTCCATCCAGTTATTGTCCCTATAGTGATCATCTCATTGTTCTCATTCTGAACCACTGTGACTCCTCCTTTCTTGGGAATACATTGCACATGACTCACCCACGAACTATTAGATATGTGAAAGATAATCCCTGCATCCAGCCATTTAATCACCTCTTTCTTCACTACCTCTTTCATATTGGGATTTAGCCTCTTCTGTGGCTGAATAGAATTCTTACTCCCTTCCTCTATCAAGATTTTGTGCATGCAGATTGTAAGAATCATCCCCTTGATGTCTGAAATAGTCCATCCTATTGCCCGCTTATGCCTTTTCAACAGTTCCAACAGGCTTTGCTCAGTTTCTTCCTTCAAATTTGCTGCTATGATCACAGGTAATGTATCTGATTCACCTAAGTAAGTATACTCAGGTGAGCAGGTAAAGGTTTTAGGGTTAATTCTGGAGGTTCCTCCATAGAAGACTTGGTCCCTTTTATTTCTCTAGATAATAGATCCAATGGCTCAAATGGTTGCCGAACTGCCCCAAACTTTTGTCCTTGCTCTACCCATGGTGCAGCTTCACTTGGTAATTCTTGAGCATCATCTTCCTTCCCAGAATGGTTTTTCTCAAAAAAATCTTCTATTGCTGACTCCAGTACCTCCACAGAATAACATTCTTCAGGATCATCATGAACCTTCATGGCATTAAACAAGTTAAAAGTAGCTTGTTCATCTTGTACTCTCATAATCAACTCCCCTTTCTCTACATCAATCAGTGTTCTTCCTGTAGCAAGAAATAGTCTTCCCAGGATAATTGGCACCTCCCTGTCTGCTTCGTAGTCCAGAATAATAAAATATGCAGGAAAGATGAACTTATCTACCCTAACGAGCACATCTTCAATCTTTCCTTCAGGATGTAAAGTGGATCTATCTGCTAACTGAAGAGAAATGGTGGTAGGTCTAGCTCCTCCAATGCCCAATTTTTTTAAAATTGATAATGGCATCAAATTTACACTTGCTCCTAGATCACATAGAGCCCTACCCACATCACGACCTCCAATAGAACAAGGGATAGTATAACTCCTTGGGTCCTTTAACTTAGCTGGAATCTGTCTCCTTAGAGGTCCATCTACTTCCTCAAACAATGATACTGATTCAAATTCCTTCAACATTTTTTTCTTCGACAAGATGTCCTTCAGAAACTTCACATCAGTTGGCATCTGCTCAAGTGCTTCCACCAATGGTACATTAATATGAATTTGTTTCAGCATTTCCAGAAATTTCTTGAACTGTTCCTCCTGTTTCTGTTTCTTGAATCTAGTTGGGTATGGTGGGGGTGGTGCATAATCGTACTCCTCCAAACCAGATTTCCTCTTAGCTTTAGAAATGTTTCCTTCAGTTATTTCTGTCGGTTTCTCCACAGGATATTCCGCTGCCCTCAAATCAGGGGACATATCTTTCCTTTCCAACAACTTATCTTTTTGCAGGTTCTCTTTAGTCACTGCAGCTCCTGATGATGATCCTTCTTCTGCTTCAAAATTCTCAGCCGTTCTTTCTTCAAATTGTTTCCCACTTCGAAGTGTGACAACTTTACACTGCTCCTTTCCATTCATTGGATTCTCAGTGTTACTCGGCAATGCTCCTGGTGGTCTGCTTCTCAGTTCATTGGCTAACTACCCCATTTGCACTTCCAGACTCCTTAAAGATGATGCTTGGCTCTGAATAAGAGCATCTTGATTTTTAAGCCGCACTTCATTTTGAGTCATGAATTCCTTCATCATTTCCTCCATGGTTTTCTCTTGTTTCGGAGGTGGAGCTTCTAGACTCTGCTGTTGATTATAACTTCCTTTGTTATAGTGCTGCTCCCTTGCTGCAACATTTTAATTCCCTTTTCCAGACCAAGAAAAATTTGGATGATTTCTTCATCCACTGTTGTAAGTGTTTGAATATGGATTATTAGTCTGGTGATGATGATTTCTATTTCCCATATAACAAATCGACGCTTGATTTGATGGACATTCCTCAAATTGGTGTGCTCCCCCACAATAAATACAATCCAAAGGTCCTGAGGTTTCTGCACACTTTGGAGTTGTTTTACTTGGACTGGTATTTTTCTTAATGCTCTTCATAGTTGCTCCTAGAGCCTCTATTTGCGCTGTCAAAGCTTTCACTGGATCAACTTCCAACATTCCTGCTACCTTAGGAGTGGAGATAGTTGCTGCTCTTGAATTTGCCCAGCAATAGTTATTAGCAGCCACTTTTTCCAAAATTTCACAAGCTTCATTGTATGTCATGTCCAACAATGCTCCTCCAGATGTAGCATCTATCATCATTCTTGAATTATCGTTCAGCGCATTGTAGAAAATCTCCATTTGGATACAATATGGTATCCCATGGTTTGGGCACCTTCTCAGCAGTTCTTTGAATCTTTCCCATGCTTCACTAACAGACTCATCTTCCTTTTTAAATGCAATGATTGCATTCCTACATCGTGCATTTCTTGTCGGAGGGAAATATTTCAGCAAAAAGGTTTCAGTCAGCTTGTTCCAGGTAGTCACAGATCCTGGTGGTAGATTAGTGAGCCAGGTTTTTGCACTATCCCTTAGAGAGAAAGGGAACAATTGCATTCTCAAGGCCTCGGGTGTAATGATGCAGTATTTTTTATCAAGTAAAATTATCGAACACAGAGACTCAACTCGACCGTTGCAATGAATAAAAGAGATTGATTTTAAAGCTTCAATATCTAGATGCGATCAAATAGCTTGAGGTTTTCAATTATAAAATACTGAAATCTTAGAACTTAATTAAATTAACTAAATTAAACTCCAATTGGACACCTTATGAAAAATAACAAAAGAGAGAAAAGTTGAGGTACTTAGGATGGATTGTGAAGTTTCGGAATTATGTTTGGATTTGTCAAAACAACCAATTTCCATTTATCAATTTGGTTCAATTCTTTTATATAACTATTACCCTTAATACCAGTGTAATACTAGTAGATCAACCTTTATCTCAACCTAGATCTAGGTTTATTGATTCCAATTGACTACCAATAGCTCAAGAATTCCAGATCTGAATACCAAATCACCTATCCTCTAAATGAAAGGATACCCAATTATTGTTGTTTTCTCCTACAATTTCACCAACTAATCAATCTAGTCAATTGAGGCATATTATCCACACATGATGATCAAGCATATATGAAACACAATTTGAAATCACCAACAATAATCAAATCCTTGGAAATTCAAAACACCAAATCCAAACAATATCAATCAATCTTCCTAATCACATACCTCAACAATAGAATTAGCTACTCATGAATTCAAAGTAAAAAATCTTTCTCCCCCAATTGAACATAGAAAGAGCAAGGATCAAGAAATCTTAGGAATTAGATTATGGATCTTCAATTCTGTGATGTTTCCTCTCCACGATCTCAGGTTTTTCACCCTTGGAATTGCCCTTCTATGCCTTTTCTCGAGTCTCCTTTGATCCCCAAAGTTGTATGAAGTCTCTCCCTTCATGTTGAGATTTCTTTTGCTTTTATAGCTATAGTTCCCGCTTCGGTCCCGAGTGGAATGGTTTCATCCCGAGTGGGATGGTATTCTTTAAAAGCTCATAGAATTTGGCCCGTCCCGAGTGGGATAGCTTGACCCAAGTGGGATGACTTGTCCCGAGTGGAATGACTCTGCACGAAAAATTTTCGCCAAAATTTCCGAATTCCGAATGGGATGCTGTCTCCCGAACTTTGGTCCCAAACGGAACCATAGCGTCCCGCACGGGATGATGGTCCCGAACGGAATGATCCTGTCCCACTCGGGACGATTTTTGTTCTTGGCCAAATTTTGCTCGAAAACCCGAATTTCTTGCTCTTTTCATGCCCTGCACACTCAAACACCTCTCAAACACAAGGTGAAGGTAAAATCAACCAAAAGAAGAGATATGTGTGTGATTTATGCGCCTAATTCACATCCAATCATGCAATTAAACACTATAAAACAACACAA
>JAPKLW010000660.1:200976-223619 GCA_026898455.1 Plectranthus barbatus
ATCATGCAATTAAACACTATAAAACAACACAAATTACACACATATCATGTAACTCCTTGCAGCTTGAAGTTATCACAAACCTCTAAGAACGATTTCAAATGCAAATGTGGATCTTCTGTAGCCTGTCCCCCAAACTGCCCTAGACTCTGCAGCATTTGAAACATCACGGGTTTTAACTCAAAGTGTTGTGCTTTAACCTCGGGCCTCACAACTCCTGGATCAAACTCCAGGAATCTTGGTGTTGTATAAGTTCTGATTACCCTATCTCTTTCATCAACCAGATTTTCCAAGTCAACTTCCGGCTCAGGAATTCTATCAGCCATCTTTCTAGCTCTATGCTTTCTCCTGTTCTTTCTAAAAGTTCTCTTTATCTCTGGATCAAATAAAAATATTTCTCCGATTTCTCTACACTCATACACCGCTAGCGTTCCCTAAAATTATGGAAAATGATTAGTTTCCTATAACTTCAGTCGACAAACTGTGAATGCAGATTCAAACAATAAAATAGTATTCAGACTCAATATCAATCACTCCCCGGCAACGGTGCCAAAAACTTGTTGTTGTGCTGGTATCCATTATAATTATACACAAGTGCACCTATGTCTAAACAAGTAATACAGATCTAAGTCCAGATATCGAACCCAAGGGAGTGAAAGTGAATCGTGCACATTCTATTGTTTGTAAATTAATGGGGTTTTTTTATTTCTCCAAACTTTAATAACAAGAAATAATATAAAATGAAACCAAGCAATGCTAGCACAATTAATAATATTTCTTCCCACAAATAATCATAAACTAATAGACTATGGTATTAAAATCGATGATTAGATGCACTCGGGTTATTAACTTCCGATTATCAACTCTCCTATATGATGCAACATTGTTCAAGCATCAACTCTGGTTCTTGCAACCACACTCTTTTCTGTCTAGAAAATGGTCATAGCGCTAGATCTATGTTTTCTTGCTAACATTCATAAGTCTATGATAGATTTTACCTTCAAACAAGCTATTTCAGAACAGGGGTTCTTGCAAGTCTTAGATTCCATGTCTACACTAGAGATCAAGATTGACCACGATTCCCTCATCCTAGATCTCCTCTCAGTCTAACTAGGCAAAATCTCTACATGCCACTGTCGTGTTTAGATAAACAAACTAACCAGAATCGAAATCAAACACCAGATTTAACACAAGAACAACTTCAATATATATTCAAGAAGATAAACTATTCAATAACCCGAGCTTAAAATGTTTAGCTCATGTATACCCTCTCTTTTCTAAAAATATCTCTCGTGTCTCCCTTCAGATTCATCTAAGCCTTACACGTGGCTCCTCAATCTGCCTTCCAGCTCTAACAGTTCTCCTGGGTGACACCTGTCCTGCTTTTTGCGACAGGGTCTGAAAAGTGCTGAGATCTTGTCTGTTGTGGTCCCGGATATTCCTCATTAGAGTTGAGGCCATGCTGCTCCTATGATGCGACATCATATAAATCCTTCTTGCTCTTGTCATGCTCCAGCATAGTGAAACCAGTGATACTATTCAAACAATTCTTTTCGAAAAAACTCATAATTAACACAAAAATATATAATAAACCTAAATTTAATAAACTAACCAATTACACTATATTTTTATAATTATCCTACAAAACAAGACTATTCTAAGACATAATTAATTAAGTTCGACACAAAATAAAAACTCTTTACGAGAGTTATCACTCGGTAAAAACCATGATATCTTCATCAACAAACAATGGAACACTTAGAATATTTTCATTGAATCGATCGTCTCTATGAGTTCTACAAGTTTGATGCGCATGTTCGAGCATCAAAGTTGTGGATTGATTGAGATTCAACTTCATAAGTGCTTAAATGAAGAGTTCGGTACAAACTATGATATCTTCATCAACAAATGATGGAACTCTTTAAAAAATTGTACAAAATCGATTGTCTCAATGAGTTCTACAAGTATGTTGCACACGTTTGAGCATCAGACTTGTGGATTGATCGAGAATCGACTTTGTAAGTGAGTAAATGAAGAGATTGGTACAAACCATGATATATTCATCAACAAATGATGGAACTCTTTGATAACTTGTATCGAATCAATTCTCTCGATGAGTTCTACAAGTATGTTTTACAAATTCGAGCATCAGAGTTGTGGATTCATCGGGAATACACGTTGTAAGTGCTTAACTGCAGAGGTCAGTACAAGCCATGATATCTTCATCAACAAATGGTGGAACTCTTTGAAAACTTGTACCGAATCAATATTATCAATAAGTTCTACAAGTATGTTGCAACTTTGGAGCATCGGAGTTGTGGATTGATCGGTAATCTACTTTATAAGAGCTTAAATGAAGAGTTCGGTACAATCCACGACATCCTCATCAATAAAAGATGGAACTCTTTGAAAACTTCTACCGAATATACTATCTCGGTGAGTTCTACAAGTATGTTGCACACGTTCAAGCATCGGAGTTCTGGATTAATAAAGAATCAATTTTATAAGTGCTTAAATGAAGAGTTTGGTACAAACTATGTTATCTTCATCAACAAATGATGGAACTATTTGAAAAATTGTACCTAATCGATTGTGTCGATGAGTTCTACAAGTTTGTTGCACACATTTAAGTATCGGAGTTGTGGATTGATCGGGAATCAACTTCATAAGTGCTTTAATGAAGAGTTCGGTACAAACCACATTATCTTCATCAACAAACAATGGGAAACTTTGAAAACTTGTACCGAACCGATATTCCTGATGCGTACTATAAGTATGTTGCACACATTTGAGCATCGGAGTTGTGGATTGATCGATAATTAACTTTAATAATGCTTAAATGAAGATATCGGTACACACCACAATATCTTCGTCAATAAATGATGGAAATCTTTGAAAACTTGTACGGAATCGATTCTCTTGATGAGTTATATGAGTATGTTGCACACATTTTAGCATCGGAGTTGTGGATTCAACGAGAATACAGTTTATAAGAACATAAATGAAGCGTTCGGTATAAACCACGATATCTTTGTCAACAAGCGATTGAACTCTTTGTAAACTTGTACATAATCAATCATCTCGATGGGTTCTACAAGTATGTTGTAGACATTCGAGCATAAAATTTGTGGATTGATCGAGGATCAACTCTATAAGTGCTCCAATGAAGTGTTTGGTACAAACCGCAATATCTTCATCAACAAACAATGGAACTCTTTGAAAACTTGTTCCAAATCGATTGTCTCGATGAGTTGTACAAGTATGTTGCACACATTCAAGCATCGGAGTTGTGGATTGATTGGAATTCAGAAGCTAAGTGCTTTAGTTAAAAGTTTGGTCTGAACGATATTAACTTTATTCTAAAAAGATTGAATTCATCAAAAACTTCTACCAAATCGATCGTCTCGATGAATCCTACAATTATGTTTCACACATTCGAGTATCGGAGTTATGGATTGCTCAAGAATCAAAAGATAAGTGCTTAAATAAAGTGTTCGGTACAAACCACGATATCTCCATCAACAAAAGATAAAACTCTTCGAAAATTTGTACCAAATTTTTCATCTCGATGAGTTCTAAAAGATTTATGCACATATTCGAGAATCGGAGTTATGGATTGACTGAGAATTAAAAGATAAGTGCTTAAAGAAAGAGTTCGGTATAAACACGATATCTCCATAAAAAATGACGAAACTCATCAAAAACTTGTACCAAATTGATCGACTCAATGGGTTCGACAAGTATGTTGCACATATTCGAGCATCGGAGTTTTGAATTGATCGAGAATCAACTTTATAAGTGCTTAAATGAAGAAATGGGTACAAACCACAATATCTTCATCAATAAATGATGGAACTCTCTGAATACTTGTACTGAATCGATCGTCTCGATGAGGTCTACAAGTATTTTGTACACATTCGAGCATCATAGTTGTGGATTGATCAAGAATCAACTTTATAAGTTCTTAAATGAAGTGCTCGGTAAAAACCAAAATATCCTCATCAACAAACAATGGAACACTTTGAATATTTGTAGTGAATCGATTGTATCGATGAGTTCTACAAGTATGTGGCACATGTTCATGCATCAGAGTTTTGGATTGATTGGGAATCAACTTTATAAGTGCTTAAATGAAGAGTTTGGTGCAAACCATGATATTTTCATCAACAAACGATGGGAAACTTTGAAAAATTGTACCGAATCTATCGTGTCGATGCATTCTACAAGCATGTTGCACACATGCGAGCATTGGAGTTGTGGATTGATCGAGAATCAACTTTATAAGTGCTTAAATGAATAGATCGAAACAAACCACGATATCTTCATCAACAAATGAAGGAACTCGTTGAAAACTTGTACCAAATTAATTCTCTCGTTGAGTTCTACAAGTATGTTTCACGCATTCGAGCTTCACAGTTGTGGATTCATCAGGAATAAACTAAGTGCTTAAAACATGAGTTCGGTACAAACAATAATATCTTCATCAACAGACGATTGAACTCTTTGAAAACTTGTACCGAATTATTAGTCTTGATAAATTCTACGAGTATATTGCACAGCTTGGAGCATCGGAGTTGTAGATTAATCGGGAATCATCTATATAAGTGCTTAAATGAAGACTTCGGTACAAACAACTACATCTTCATCAACAAATGATGGGAACTTTGAAAACTTGTACCGAACCGATCGTCTTGATGCGTTCTACAAGTATGTTGCACACATTCTAGCATCGGAGTTGTGGATTCATCGAGAATACACTTTATAAGAGCATAAATGAAGAGTTCGGTATAAACCACGATATCTTCATCAACAAGCGATGGAACTCTTTGTAAACTTGTACATAATAGATCATCTCGATGGGTTCTACATGTATGTTGTAGACATTTGAGCATAAAATTTGTGGATTGATCAAGAATGAACTTTATAAGTGATCCAATGAAGTTTTCGGTACGAACCGGAATATCTTCATCAACAAATGATAGAACTCTTTGAAAATGAAGAGTTCCATTTTATAAGTGCTTAAATGAAGAGTTCGGTACAAATCATGATATCTTCATCAACAAACGATGGAACTGTTTGATAAATTGTACCTAATCGATTGTGTCGGTGAGTTGTACAAGTATGTTGCACATGTTTCAGTATCGCAAACGATGGGAAACTTTGAAAACTTGTACCGAACCGATCGTCTTGATGCGTTCTACAAGTATGTTGCTCTCATTCGAGCATCAGATTTGTGGATTGGTCGAGATTTAACTTTATAAATGCTTAAATGAAGAGAACGGTACAAACCACGATATCTTCGTCAACAAATGATGGAACTCTTTGAAAACTTGTACCGAATCGATTCTCTCGATGAGTTCTACTAGTATGTTGCATACATTCGAGCATCGGGGTTGTGGATTCATCGAGAATCAACTTTAAAATTGCATAAATAAAGAGTTCGGTACAAACCACGATATCTTCATCAACAAACGATGGAACTCTTTGAAAATTTGTACTGAATTAATCATCTCGATGGGTTCTACAAGAATGTTTTACACATTCGAGCATCAAACTTGTGGATTGATTTAGAATCAACTTTATAAGTGCTCAAATGAAGTGTTTGGTACGAACTGCAATATCTTCATCAGCAAACGATGGAACTCTTTGAAAACTTGTTCCAAATCGATCGTCTCAATGAGTTCTACAATTATAATGCACACATTCGAGCATCGGAGTTGTGGACTGACTGGGATTCAAAAGCTAAGTGCTTTAGTTAAGAGTTTGGTCTAAAAGACGTTATCTTTATTATAAAAAGATGGATTTTGTCAAAAACTTGTACTAAATTGATCGTCTAGATGAATCCTAAAGTATGTTTCACATATTCGAGTATCGGAGTTATGGATTGCTCGGGAAACAAAAGTTAAGTGCTTAAATAAAGAGTTTGGTGTAAACCACGATATCTCCATCAAAAAAGATATAACTTATACTAAAATGATCATCTCGATGTGTTCTAAAACTATTATGCACATATTCGAGAATCGGAGTTCTACTAGTATGTTGCTCACATCGAGCATCAGGGTTCCTGATTGATTGGGAATCAAAAGATAAGGGCTAAAATGAAGAGTTTGGTATAAACCACGATATCTCCATCCAAAATGATGGAACATTTCAAATACATGTACCTAATCGATGGTCTCGATGAGTTCTACAATATGTTGCACACATTGGAGCATCAAAGTAGTGGATCGACCAGGAATCAAAAGATAAATGCTTAAATGAAGTGTTCGGTATAAACCACGATATCTCCATCAAAAAAACATGGGACTCATTGAAAACTTGTACCAAATCAATCATCTCGATGAGTTCTACAAGTATGTTGCACAGATTCGAGCATTAGAATTGTGGATCGATCGAGAATAATAAAGATTAGTGCTGAAATGAAGAGTTCGGTAAAAACCACTATATCTCAATCAACAAAGGATGGAACTCATCCAAATCGATCATCTCGATGTGTTCTATAAGTGTGTTGCACACATTTGAGCGTCAGAGTTGCGGATTAATCGGTAAAGGAAACATAAACACTAAAAAGAAAAGTTTGGTATAAACCATGATATCTCCATCAACAAAAGATGGAAATCTTCAAAAACATGTATCAAATTGTTCGTCTCGATGAGTCTTGGAACTATTTTGCACACATTTGAGCATCGGATTAGTTGATTTATCGGTAATAAAAGGATAAGTTCTTAAAGGAAAATTTTTGTATAAACCACGATATTTCCATAAAAATGATTGAAATCATCAAAAACTTGTATCAAATCGATCACCTCGATGAGTTCTACAAGTATGTAGCACACATTCAAACATCATAGTTGTGGATAGACCGGGAATCATAATATAAGTATTTAAATAAAGAGTTCGGTATAAACCACGATATTGCCATCAACAAATGATGGAACTCATCAAAACTTTTTACCAAATAGATTGTCTCGATGAATTCTAAAAGTCTTTTGCACACATTTGAGTATTGGAGTTATGGATTAATCGGGAATAAAACGATAAGTTCTTAAATGAAGAGTTCGTATAAACCACGATATCTCCATCAACAAACAATAGAAGTCATAAAAAACATGTACCAAATTGATCGTCTCGATGAGCTATACTAGTATGGTGCACACATTTGTGCATTGGAGTTGTGGATTGTTCGGGAATCAAAAGATAAGTGCTTTGATTGAAGAGTTCGGTATAAACCACGATATCTCCATCAACAAAGGACGGAACTCATCAAGAACTCTCACCAAATCGATTGTTTCGATGAGTTCTACAAGTATGTTGTACACATTTGAGCATCGGAGTTGTGTTGATTGGGAATAAAAAAATAAGTGCTTAAATGAATAGTTCGGTATAAACAATGATATCTCTATCAACAAAAGATGGAATTCTTTAAAAACTTGTACAAAATCGATCATCTCGATGAGTTCTACAAGTATGTTGCACACATTCGAGCAAAAGAGTTGTGGATTGATAGGGAATCTAAAGATAAGTGCTTAAATGAAGAATTCAGTATGAAGCAAGATATCTCCATAAACAAACGATGGAACTCATCAAAAACTTTTACCAAATCGATCGTCTCGATGAATCACAAGAGTATGTTGCACACATTTGAGCATCGAATTTGTGGATTGATTGGGAATCAAAAGATAAGTGCTTAAATGAAGATTTGGGTATAAACCACGATATCTCAATCGACAAACAATGGAACTCATCGAAAACTGATTTGATGAGTTCTACAAGTATGTTCTATACATTCGACTATCGGAGTTGTGAGTTGATCGGGAATCAACAGATAAGTCTTTGAATGAAGAGTTTTGTATTAACCACGATATCTCCATCAACAAAAGCTAAAGCTCTTCAAGAACTTGTACCAAATCGATCGTCTCAATGTGTTCTAAAAGTATATTGCACACATTCGAGCATCAGAGTTGTATATTGATAGAGAATAAAAAGGATAAGTGCTAAAATAAAGAGTTCGGTATAAACTATGATATCTCCTTCAACAAAGGATAGAACTCATCGAAAACTTGTACCAAATAGATCATCTCGATGAGTTCTACAAGTATGTTGCACAGATTCAAGCATCGGAGTTGTGGTTTGACCGGTAATCAAAAGATAATTGCTTTAATGAAGAGTTTGGTCTAAACCACATCAAAAACTTACAAAATCAAGCGTCTCGATGAGTTCTACAAGTATGTTATTCAAATTAAGCATCGGATTTTTGGATTGATCGGAAATAAAAAAAAATAAGTGCTTAAATGAAGAGTTCGGTATAAACCACAATATCTCCATCAACAAATGCTTGAACTCATCGAAAACTTGTACTAAATCGATCATCTCGATGAGTTCTAAAAGTATGTTGCATACATTCGAGCCTCGGATTTCAAGATTGATCGTGAATAAAAATATAAGTGCTTAAATGAAGAGTTCGGTATAAACCACGATATCTTCATCAAAAACTTGTACCAAATCGATCGTCTCGATGAGTTTTAAAAGAATGTGCACACGTTCCAGCATTAGAGTTGTTGATTAATCGGGAATCAAAAGATAAGTGCTTAAATAATGAATTGGGTGTAAACCATGATATCTCCATCAACAAACGATGGAACTCAATGAAAACATAACATCTTGATGAGTTTTACAAGTATGTTTAACACATTCGAGTATTAGAGTTGTTGATTGATCGGGAATCAAAAGACAAGTGCTTAAATGAAGAGTTCGGTATAAACCAAGATATCTCCATCAACAAATCCTTAAAATGTTCCAAAACTTGTACCAAATCGATCATCTCGATGCGTTATAAAATATATTGCATATATTGAGCATCGGAGTTGTGGATTGATCGGGAATAAAAAAGATAATTGCTTAAATGAAGAGTTCGGTATAAACCACGATATCTCCATCAACAAGGGATGGAACTCTTCAAAAACTTGTCCCAAATAGATCATCTCGATGAGTTCTACAAGTATGATTCACACGTTCAAGCATTAGAGTTGTTGATTTATCAGGAATCAAAAGATAAGTGCTTAAATGCTAAGTTGGGTATAAACCACAATATCTCCATCAACAAATGATAACTCATCGAAAACATATCGTCTTCATGAGTTCTACAAGTATGTTTCACACATTCGAGTATTGGAGAAGGGAGGTTGATCGGGAATCAAAATATAAGTCCTTAAATGTAGAGATCGGTATAAACCAGTATATCTCAATTAACAAAAGCTGAAGCTCTTCGTAAACTTGTACCATATCGATCGTCTCAATGTTTTCTAAAAGTATATTGCATAAATTCGAGCATCGGAGTTGTGGATTGATCGGGAATAAACAAAGTTATTAGCTTAAATGAAGAGTTGGGTATAAACCACGATATCTCCATGAACAAATGATGGAACTCATCAAAAACTTATCATCTTGATAAGTTCTACAAGTATGTTTTACAAAATCGAGTATCGGAGTTGTGGGTTGATCGGGAATCAAATGATTAGTCGTTAAATGCAGATTTTGGCATGAACCACGATATCTCCATCAATAAAAGTTGAAGCTCTTCGAAAACTTGTACCAAATTGATCATCTCAATGTGTTTTAAAAGTATATTGCACACATTCTTGCATCGAAGTTGTGGATTGATCGAGAATATAAAGGATAAGTGCTTAAGTAAAGAGTTCGGTATAAACGACGATATCTTCATCAACTAAGGATGGAACTCATCAAAAACTTGTACCAAATAGATCATCTCTATGAGTTCTACAAGTATGTTGCACACATTCGAGCATCGGAGTTGTGGATTGACCGGTAATCAAAAGATAAGTGATTTAATGAAGAGTTCGGTATAAACCACATTATCTCCATAATAAAACGTTGGAACTCATCAAAAACTTGTACCAAATTGATCATCTTGATGAGTTCTACAGTTATGTTGCACAAATTCGAGCATTGGAGTTGTGGATTGATGTGAATAAAAAAGATAAGTACTAAAATGAAGAGTTCGGTATAAACCAGGATATTTCCATCAACAAATGATGGAACTCATTGAAAACTTATACCAAATTGATCATCTCGATAAGTTCTAAAAGTTTGTTTCACACATTCGAGCAATGGATTTGTGGATTGATCGAGAATAAAAAGATAAGTGCTTAAATAAAGATGTCGGTATAAACCATGATATCTCCTTCAACGAAGGATGGAACTCATTGAAAACTTGTACCAAATAGATCATCTCGATGAGTTCAACAAGTATGTTGCACACATTCAAGCATCGAAGTTGTGGATTGACCGATAATCAAAAGATAAGTGCTTTAGTGAAGAGTTCGGTCTAAACCATATCAAAAAATTACCAAATCAATCATCTCGATGAGTTCTAGAAGTATGTTGTTCAAATTTAAGCATCGGATTTTTGGATTGATCGGAAATAAAAAGATAAGTGCTTAAATGAAGAGTTCGGTATAAACCACAATATCTCCATCAACAAATGATTGAACTCATCAAAAAATTGTTCCAAATCGATCGTATCGATGAGTTCTAAAAGTATGTTGCATACATTCGAGCCTCGGATTTATGGATTGATCGTGAATAAAAATATAAGTGCTTAAATTAAGAGTTCGGTATAAACCACGATATCTTTATCAACAAAATACGAAACTCATCAAAAACTTGTACCAAATTGATCGTCTCGACGAGTTCTCCAAGTATGTTGCACACGTTCCAGCATTAGAGTTGTTGATTGATCGGGAATCAAAAAATAAGTGCATAAATGAAGAATTGGGTATAATCCATGATATCTCCATCAACAAACGTTGGAACTCAATGAAAACTTAACGTCTTGATGAGTTCTATAAGTATGTTTTACATATTCAAGTATTAGAGTTGTGGATTGATCGGGAATCAAAAGACAAGTGCTTAAATGAAGAGTTCGGTATAAACCAAGATATCTCCATCAACAAATGCTTATATTGTTTCAAAACATGTATCAAATCGATCGTCTCAATGCGTTATAAAATATATTGCACATATTGAACATCGGAGTTGTGGATTCATTGGGAATAAAAAGATAATTGCTTAAATGAAGAGTTCGGTATAAACCACGATATCTCCATCAACAAAGGATGGAACTCTTCAAAAACTAGTCCCAAATAGATCATCTCGATGAGTTCTAAAAGTATGTTGCACACGTTCAAGCATTAGAGTTGTTGATTTATTTTGAATCAAAAGATAAGTGCTTAAATAAAGAGTTGGGGTATAAACAACGATATCTCCATCAACAAATGATAACTCATCGAAAACATATCGTCTTCATGAGTTCTACAAGTATGTTTCACACATTCGAGTATTGGAGAAGAGAGGTTGATCGAGAATCAAAATATATGTCCTTAAATTTAGAGATCGGTATAAACCACAAAATCTCAATCAACAAAAGCTGAAGCTCTTCAAAAACATGTACCAAATCGACCGTCTCAATGTGTTCTAAAAGTATCTTGCATAAATTCGAGCATGGGAGTTGTGGATTGATCGGGAATAAATAAAGTTATTTGCTTAAATGAAGAGTTCGGTATAAACCATGATATCTCCATCAACAAATAATGGAATTCATCAAAAACTTACCGTCTTGATAAGTTCTATAAGTATGTTTCACAAATTCGAGTATCAGAGTTGCGGGTTGATCGAGAATCAAAAGAGTAGTCATTAAAATGAAGATTTTGGTATAAACCACGATATCTCCATCAACAAAAGCTAAAGCTCTTCAAAAACATGTACCAAATCGATCATCTCAATGTGTTTTAAAAGTATATTGCACACATTGAGTATCGGAGTTGTGGATTGAACGAGAATAAAAAAGGATAAGTGCTTAAATAAAGAGTTTGGTATAAACCACGATATCTCCATCAACTAAGGATGGAACTCATCAAAAACTTGTACTAAATAGATCATATCTATGAGTTCTACAAGTATGTTGCACATATTCGAGCATCGGAATTGTGGATTGACCAGTAATAAAAAAGATAAGTGCTTTAATGAAGAGTTCGGTATAAACCACGTTATCTCCATAATAAAATGATGGAACTCATCAAAAACTTGTACCAAATTGATCATCTTAATGAGTTCTACAAGTATGTTGCACAAATTCGAGCATTAGATTTGTGGATTGATGTGAATAAAAAAGTTAAATGCTAAAATGAAGAGTTCGGTATAAACCACGATATCTCCATCAACAAATGATGGAACTCATCAAAAACATATACCAAATTGATCGTCTCGATAAGTTCTAAAATTTTATTGAACACATTCGAGCATTGGATTTGTGGATTGATCGAGAATAAAAAGATAAGTGCTTAAATAAAGAGGTCGGTATAAACCATGCTAACTCCATCAACAAAAGATGGAACTTATCAAAAACTTGTACCAAATCGATCGTCTCGATGTGTTCTACAAGTATGTTGCACACGTTCGAGAATTAGAGTTGTTGATTGATCGGGAATCAAAAGATAAGGGCTTAAATGAAGAGTGGGTATAAACCACCTTATCTCCATCAACAAATGATGGAACTCAACGAAAACTTATCGTCTTGATGAGTTCTACTAGTATGTTTCACACATTCGAGTATTGAAGTTCTAGATTGATCGGGAATCAAAAGATAACTGCTTAAATGCAGAGTTCGGTATAAACCACGATATCTCCATCAACAAAATCAGAAATCTCTTCCCAAACTTGTGCCAAATCGATCGTCGCGATGTGTTCAAAAAGTATGTTACCTACATTTGGGCATCGGAGTTGTGGATTTATCGGGAATAAAAAAGATAATAGCTTAAATGAAGAGTTCGGTAAAAACCACGATATCTCCATCAACAAAGGATGGAACTCATTCTACAAGTATGTTGCACACACTTGAGCATCGGAGTTGTGGATTGACCGGTAATCAAAAGAATAGTGCTTTAATGAAGAGTTCAGTCTAAACCACATTATGTCCATAATAAAACGATAGAACTCATCAAAAAATTGTACCAAATCGATCGTTTTGATGAAAACTACGAGTATGTTTCACACATTTGAGCATTGTAGTTCTGGAATGATCGGGAATTAAAATATAAGTGCTTAAATGAAATGTCCAGTATAAACTACGATATCTCCTTCAACAAGGGATGGAACACAATGAAAACTTGTACCAAATTGATCGTCTCGATGAGTTTTAAGAGTATGTTTCACACATTCGAGCATCGAGTTTGTGGATTGATCGGGAATAAAAAGATAAGCGCTTAAATGAAGAGTTCGGTATGAACCACGATATCTCCATCAACAAAAGGTGGAACTCATCAAAAACTTGTACCAAATCCATCATTTTGAAGAGTTCTACGAGTATGATGCACACGTTCGAGCATTAGAGTTGTTGATTGATTTGCAATCAAAAGATAATGCTTAGAGTTCTTGACGAGTTCTACGAGTATGATCCATCGTTTTGATGATTTCTACGAGTATGATGCACACGTTCGAGCATTAGAGTTGTTGATTGAATTGGAATCAAAAGATAAGTGCTTAAATGAAGAGTTGGGTATAAACCACGATATCTCCATCAACAAACGACATAACTTATCAAAAACTTATTGTCTTGATGAGTTCTTCAAGTATGTTCGAGTATCGGATTTGTGAATTGATCGGGAATCAAAAGATAAGTGCTTAAATGAAGAGTTCGGTATAAACCACGATATCTCCATCAACAAAAGCTGAAACTCTTTTAAAATTTTTACCAAATCGATCGTCTTGATGTGTTCTAAAAGTATATTTCACACATTTGAGCATCGGAATTGTGGATTGATCCGAAATAAAAAAGATAATTGATTAAATGAAGAGTTCGGTATAAACCAATATATCTCTATCAACAAAGGATGGAACACATCAAAAACTTGTACCAAATAGATCATCTCGATGAGTTCTACAAGTATGTTGAACACATTCGAGCATCAGAGTTGTGGATTGACCGGTAATAAAAAATGTTAGGAAAAAAACCCTTGGTTTATGTTGTAAATCTCCCTTGTAGATAAAATTGTAAAGGTTTTGTTGAATCAAAGCCTTAGTTAGTTTGGTCAATCATGCTGAAATCTAGATAGTCTAGCAACTCTGTTTAAAGTCCTGCTTAGGAAATATTTTGAGCTGTAATAGATTAAAAGTGCTTGCAGAAGACTGCTGAAGGATTCACGAGTTGAAACGAAGACTTCGGAAATTCTGGATGCTAGGAACGTTCTCAGCAGTCAAGCCGATAGCTAGAGAAGTCAGCAGACAGAAATGACAGCTAAGGAGGTAGTTGTCGAGTGCTGAGAAGAAATGATTGATAGGAGTATTTACTCAGCAGTCGGAAGTCAAGAGATAGCAGAATGCTGAAGGAGTAGGCATTCACTATTCACTCAGAAGATTGCTAGAAGCAATAGCAATAAGGAATCAAGACCCAAGTGCTGAAAGCAGGCTGCTAGAAGAGCTCAGCAGTCAAAGATCAAACTACTTAGTAGAGTGCTCCTAGCGTTTTCCAAGAGAATGCTAAGCAAGGAGACATTCAGGAAACACTTGCTAATACTACTTTTCTGGCAAAAGGTATAACCAAGGACGAATAGCCTTCCCGAAGTAGGTTAAAAGGCATTGTACACGCCAGAAAGGACGAAAAAGCAAGTAGCTCATTTGAACAAAGGAGACGTTGTGTCTAACGGGTCTGGAGATTCAAGGTTTAAATCTCTAGATATAGAAGAGAAGTCAAAACAAGAGAGAGCAACTCCACACCCTGTAACTACTCATTACTAAAATAAACTTTTCAAGCGAACAAAAAGCAAAAAGAGTAGTCGATTGAGAGCACATTAAAGATAAGGAGAATCTAAAGCTCACAACAGCAAGTGTCAACATTGAATATCTGACAATTTATTCAAGTGGAGATTCCTTGACTCTATTTAAGGATCAATCATTGGCATAACTTCCATCCTAGGAAGCATCCAGCAGTCACATCTCTAAAAAGAGATTGACTAAGACGGGCTGTTGCCAAAACCCCCAGGAGAGTTCGGGAGGAACTATAATGTTTCCATTGTAGCAAGGTAAAGTTTTATGAAGGTGAAACCTTGACTTAGCCTCAGCTACCGACCAAAAGATCCATGTAACGGAGGATAGCTTTGTAGTGGCTGGCTCGAAAGCTCACCACCTGCTACAGGAGATAGGCGAATCCTTGTACTTGAACATATCTTTTTAGTGAATTCTCAGTGTTTGACTGAGCAGTGGACGTAGATCTTTAAGGATCAAACCACTATAAACCTTATGTTCTTGTTACTGTTTTATTGTTTCTGCTTGTTGATTTAAAATCTAGCAACCTCAAGTTGCTGTATATCTGAAACAAATGTAACACCTACCTCGAGCTAAGCATTTAGAAAGACACTAAGTGCAAGATAATTTTATCATTCCACTTCATTTGCTAAGTAGCTTTCGGCTACTTATCACGACTCTGATCAGGGACCAACAAGTGGTATTAGAGTAGGAGGTCGTAAGACTTGCTGCTTGTGAGTCGCTTTTGACCAGATCTACATTTTCCTTGCACTGTTTTTGTTGTTTAGCTTAGGAACACACAACTTGCCAAGATGAACCATACTCTTCCCATGTATAACAAGGAGAAGTTCAACTCATGGCAGAATATGGCCACCATCCAGCTCCAAAGTATACATCCAGAGATGGTGGACGTTCTCTCTAAGGGGCCCATCAAGATCATGAAGCTAAACATCTTCGTCAGTCTAGTTGCTGAAGGGCAACCTAGACCACCTCCAACGGTCGAGAAGACGTTCGATGAATGGACGGTCGAGGACAAGATTAGAGCTCAACTAGAATATCTAGCAAAGAAGCTTATACTCGACTATTTAGCCTCCATTGATAGAAGACAAAGCTCTAGACTTTGATACAACTAAGGAGATGTGGGACTTTGTGTGCGCGTCTTCCCAGGAGACAGACCAAATGAAGCAAAATAAACTCCAGGTAGCTGTTGATAAATATGAGTCTTTTTCTATGCTTGTAGGTGAATTCATTCAAGCGATGAAAGAAAGATTCAATACCATCGTTGCAGAGCTCCGGAACCTGGAAAAGACTTTTGACAATGGAGAGATGAACAAAAAAATTATCTCCAAACTCTTTCCAATGAGTGATTGGTTTGTGAAGATGACGAGTCTGAGTGAGAAAGACCTCAGCAAAATGTCTACATCTGAGGTATTTGCTCAACTTAAAGCTCATGAGTTTATAATACAGCAATTGAAAAAGAACGAAGCAGCTGCTGCTCAAACTTTGTCATCAAACGATGTACCCTCGGAGGACTTAGCATATTTTGCAAAGAAAGATGCTGGAAGATGGATGCCAAGGAAGCCCTTCCACAATAATGACAGATCTGCACTAGCTTCACCAGCAAAGGAGGTTGCCTCAACCTCAAGCTCACAGCACGTAGATCTCAAGATTAGTGAGCTCGAAGAGCAGATGAGAGAGCATCAAAAGCTCATGCTGGAAGCAAAAGCAGAGAAAGAAGCCAAAGAAGCTAAGCTCACATCCTCCTCTCGTTCAGCAGAAAGGAAGCCTAGGACATGCTTCGAATGCAATTCGCCAGATCATCTAAAGCACGAGTGTCCTAAGGTGAGCATGGAGGAAAGAGAGCGCCTCAAACAAAGGTTTGAGAGGAGAGCTGTCAAAGCAGTCACCAGAGCACTGCTGACCAGGACATAGGAGCTCGACATCCCTGACAATGATGAGGAGTACTATTCATCAAAAAAGGATGATGAGGAGGCTATGCTGGTCCTTATGGCTAAAATCATTGATGATCAGGATGCTGAAGCTGAGCAGAATGCTGAGTCGGCTCTAGCAGTCGATGCTCAGGAGGTAAATCCTACTAGCACTTCTATTTCAGCAATCATACATGAATCGGAGGTTTCTTCTTTAGATTCCGAGGATGATTATCTCACTAATCTTTTAATAGAGTTCTAAAAAATGTACGAGATAAAAAATGCAATTGTGATAGAGAATACCTCATTGAAACTCAAAGTTACATCTTTGAACGAGGAAGTCGAAAGACTAAGGTCTGATAGTGAGGAACTTTTGAAACTCAAAGTGGATTACTCCAAGCTTACAGCAAATTTTCAAATTATTGAAAAAGATAATCTAGCTTTGAAGAATAAACTAAAGGAGGATTGCATTTGTGCTTACACATCCAGCAAGGCAGTTCTAAGTGCATTGTTAGCCAACAAAGAAAACATTCTGATAAATCAGGACTGGGTCTTGGTTGTGTTGAAGCCGTAGGAAAATCCTCTAAGGAAGCCTTGAGTATAAATGCAAAATTTTCTAAGCAGAAAAAGATTTCATTCGCTTCTGCTGGAAATGTCAATGCTGAGAAAGGTAAGACAATTGATGAGTCATCAACTGCTAAGCAGAAGATTGGCGTAGCAAGTATGCATCTGCTGGATCTCAGTAGAGTACCCAGAAAATGTCTACTAAGCATGCATCTGCTGGATCTCAGCAAAGTACCCAAAGAATGCCTGCTAGGCCACACTCAGCAGTGTCAAGGATAAATGCTGAGTATTGTGCATTCAATGCTAGGATAGCAAATCCTACCTTCACTAGGGGCAAGCAGGTTGCATACTATGTTGTAATGCGATGTCGGGTCATTTTCAGAACTCTCGGCGAAGAAATATGTCGTGTTGATGGTGTTAGTCGATGGAGTTCAAGGGAACTGGGCACAGTTCTTTTTAGAGCGCTGGTTGGACCACGCAAAGAAGAACTTGAAGATCAAGAAGGATGGGGATTTCACGTCCAATGTCAATTTCGGACTGAAAATCAGCAAGTTTATTATGACTATCTTTCAGAAAGACGAGCTTGACAGGGGTGAGTCGTTGCTCCCTACGGACTTCATCCTTCAAACGAAGAAGAAGCTGACCCCTGCCGATATGTCCCACCCACAAATGCTAAAGGGCAAGGCTAATGTCGATCCTAACGATCCTACTTCTGAGGATGATGAGAATCCTGCTACTCTAGCCGTTCAAGAGTTGGAGCATGCAATTCCTCTAACTCCTGAGGACATTGCTACTACTAATAAGGCTGCAGAGACCGAGATATGCTTCAAGGATCTCGCTGACATCGAGAAGCTTGGAGATCTGCCTGAAGAGAAGATAGAAGAAATTCTTGCTAATAAGCAAGAAGAGAAACCGGCTAAGATATTTGGTCAGCTTGCGGCTCAGATTCCCAAAAGGAAGAGATCAGAGGTCGCAACACCTAAGAAGCCATAGAGGAGAAGGAGACTTGTCAAGACCGCTAAGAAAGTAGCCTTTGAGAAAGCAACCTCTGATAAGCCTGCATCTGCTGAGCCTGCTGCTGAGGAGCAAGAACAAGAAACTCCTCTCTCTGCTAAGCCTTTTGCTGAACGCTTAAAAGTTGTGAGGGAGAAGAACAAGAAGAGGAAGAGGATTCTGAAAGAGAAAAAGAAGAACGAATACAAGAGAGTGATGGAGCAGATCACGTTTGATGCCAGGGATAGAAATTTTGAACAAGTCAAGGCAACTACTGACGAGCTAGCAACGAAGAAGGCTGCTGATGAGCTAGCAGCAAAGGAAGCTGCCCAGCTGCAAGAGCGTGCGGCTCAGGAAGGTACTGTGTTAGCAACCGAGCATGAAGCTCAGGAGGATGCTTAGTAAAAAGGGAAAAAAGTTGTTCAGGTTCCCACCACCACTCCTTTTCCAGCGCATGATGCCTTGTTCGACAAGGATTTAAACACACTGATAGAGGCAGGAGTCTTTGATGCTCCTGAGCATCCTGAAGGTCAAGGAGGAGTTAGTATTCGGGAGCCTTCTGCTGAATCTGCTCAGGATATGGATGTTGGAACTTCCGGATCAAGTCAAAATGCTGAGGAAAGGCCTTGCAGTGGTGGAGCTGAGGGTCCGAATGCTGAAGCAAGGCCTAGCACGGATATTCCCTCATCTGCTGAGGCGATGTAGGAGGACGAGGAGAATGACCAAGGCTTTTTGGCCTCGTGCTATTTGGAATCTGACTCCGATGGTGAATCTGAAGATGTGTACGATGCCAGATTCCTCAGAAAGATTCCGACCGACACTAAAGAAGCGCTCAAAATTCCCTTCAAAGGACTCCCAGGGCGCAGATTCAAGACAAGGCGAGTAGCTTAATAGTGTGCGCCTGTCTTTCTTGAGGAAGGGGTAAATTCCGACCTCTTTTCCATTTTTTTTTAGATTGAGGAATTTGTTTTGGCTGAGATAGAGCGAGATATTGCCAACATTTTCTATGTTGAGTTGGATGAGACCACAAAGTAAGGAAAGGTGTTAGCAAGTGAGTTCAGGCGATGGAAATTTTTTGATTACGTCATGCACCAACTCTGTTTTGAGGAGAGAATGCTGGTCATAACAACCAAGGGGCTCAACATCTGGAGGAAGGAAGAGCAGTGGGAAATGATTGGATCGATCAAGTGCCCGGGACCAAGCAATTCTCTGATAAGCAAGTCCTAGCAAGACTTCAAGCGATATGAGTCCACCGGATGTTCTCTACTTCCCAATCTATGCCGAAGTCAATCTTTGCTCCAGATGGTCATTCTGATGATCGTATTGAGCTGTCGATGCGCTAGGCCAGAGCCGTAGCCAAATATAGACAGTCCCAGGCCGAGTATGAAGCTCAGAAGAAGGAGAGGCTGCTAGCCAAGATGGTTACTGCTACAGAGTAAGAGGAGCTAGAACAGAACCAGAGCCATGAGCTGACCAAACATCGTGACAGAGTGGAGGAAATGCTCGCACATTTCGTGGGAGATGACATCTTAGAAGTGGCTAGCGCTACACGAGCAGCTGAAATAGCAAAAGCAAAGGCAACCCAAATTGCTAAGGCCATGGAGGAGGCATGGAAGATTGAGGAAGCCGTGCACATTGCTGAAGAAGCTCAGTATTTAGCGGCACAAATTGAAGAAGCAAACACTACAAAACATACTAACTAAGGCCATAGAGGAAGCCTGGAACATAGAGGAGGCCGAGCGCATACACGAAAGCTCTGTACATGGCGGCCCAAGGCGAAGTTGATATTCAAATGGAAGAAGTCGAGTCTGTTACAGGCGGCAAATTGATGCTAGTAACTTAAGGGATTCGTGAACTTAATCACGAAGTCCGTTTGCCAAGGATTGTTAATTGGAATATCAAAAATAAATTTTTTATGCCTATGATTAATCCTAGCATGCTCCTATTGAATATGCATAAGGGGGTTTTTGCGGAATACTTGGATTGTGAAACCCTGAAGAACGAGTGCGCGGAGATTCCTCTTGATCCTTCCCACACACAAAGATTTAATTCCTAACAGATTGAGGAAATTAAATCTTATGAAAATAAATAATTATTTTTGAAAATAAGCAGAGAGAGAAGAAAGAAAATCCTCCTGATCTGATCTTCTGATCTGTATCCCAATTCAATCTGAATTTCTGGTGAAGATTCCCTTCAGATTCCTTACCCAGTTGAGAAGAAGAATTTCCTCCTAATTTCTCAGATCTAGTCGATCACCACAGCTCCCAAAACCTGGTTTGCTGTGTGCAACTTATGATCTTGTGGTGTATTGAGATTTGAGGAACTGAGGCCTATTTATAGGAAAATACTGTACTTCTATTGGGCTTGAGTTTCATGGGCCAGACCAGGAACTAGAATGCAAATAGCAAATGAGGCCTATAAATTAATTCCCATATTCAACCTAGAATATAATTATTTAATTAATATTGATTCATTCCACCATAGAATCAATACTGTCCTACCTATTTGCTACCACGTTTTGAGGTACGGGTTGCATGGGCTCGGTATATCCCCACATTTAAGGTTACAGACATTCGTTAAATAATTTAGGCTCTGACAAGCTATTTAATTAATTAACATCTTATATTCCTGAGTGAATCCACTCAAACCTTTTCACTTATGTTTGAACTTAATCAGCCTGCAGGACTATAGCATAACGAACCTTTTGAGCTTCTCAGGGAATGTCACCATCCTATACTGGATGTGGTTACCTTGTTCCAGTACCAGACAGTCATACACAAAGTGCTATTACCCAAGATACAGATATACAAGCTCAACTAGAACCTTTCACTACAACTCAAAGTAATACACTATCTGCATATACTTCTGTAGCTTCATATAGGCTTAGGATCTCATCAAGCCATAGAGATCTAGATTCTTTTAATGTCAGATAAAAGAATGGATCTCGACTTAGGTCCTTATCAATGTGTGCCCCACACCAGCATACCAAGCCATCAAAAATAAAATGCTTATTACTACGTATGCTGCAGCCTACACCGACAGTTTATCCCAGATCTTTCTCAGCTGTGATAACCATTTATATCTCGCTAGGTCAAGTGATCCATTATCTTCCGTAATCTTCTACACACCGTATGATGTCCCTATCGATGAGATAAGAGGATAATTGCGTTTGCGACACATGTTTGTTAATTCAGACAGGAGATGAACATTCAACATTTATGATTCCCAGTATATTAACCAATCGACCTTGTACATAATATACCAATCATAATGCTTTCAGTATATAAATCCATCAATCTCCCACTTATACTCAAAGCATTATACAGGTGCTTTCCAGAGTATAACACGTCTAAACTAATCTAGCTATTACATCAAACATTCTACGTGGATAGCTTTTCCCTCAGCCCAAGGTTACGTACATGCATCTCGTAGACCTTCTGAGGCAGAGCTTTTGTGAATGGATCCGCTAGATTATTTCTTGTATCAATCTTCTCTACTAGCACATCATCCCTTGCTACAATTTCTTGTATAATATGGTACTTCCTTTCAATGTGTTTTGTTGCTCTTTGAGTTCGTGGTTCCTTTTAATTTGCCACAACTCCCGAATTATCACAATATGTCGTGATGGTATTGATCAGCTGAAGAATCACGTCCAACTCCAGAAGGATGTTTCAAAACCATACTGCTTCTTTCGAAGCTTCAGAAGCTGCCTCATATTCTGCTTCCATGGTGGAGTCCACAATGCACTTCTGCTTTGCACTCATCCATGATATGGCCCCACCTCCCAATGTAAATACATAGCCAGAGGTGGACTTCTTTTCATCTCAGTCTGCCTAGAAATCCGAATCAGTATAACCCACAGGGCACAACTCCTCACACTGATAGACGAGACAATAGTCTCTAGTCCTTTTCAGGTATTTGAGTATGTGCTTTACTGCGGTCCAATGCGCCTGTCCAGGGTTAGACTGGTATCTCGCTACCATGTCTACAACAAAGCAGATATCTGGCCTCGTACATAGCATTGCATACATGAGGCTCCCCACGGCCGATGCATATGGCACGTTCCTCATTTCATCATTCTCCCTTTGTGTCACCAGACACTGATCCTTGGAAAGATATATGCCATGTCTGAACGGTAACAGACCTTTCTTGGCATTTTGCATGCTGAAACGGGCAATCACAGTATCCACATATTCCTTGAGACAAGGTCAGCATCCTCTTATTGCGCTCCTGCAATACTTTTACCCCTAGGTTGTATCCTGCCTCCCCAAGGTCCTTCATATGAAATTGCTCGGACAACCACCCCTTTAGGCCCGACAATACTTCCACATTGTCGCCAAAAAG
>JAPKLW010000660.1:223629-251346 GCA_026898455.1 Plectranthus barbatus
TCAGGACAATAGAAGTATCCACCTTTCATTTGCCTAGGAAATCCTACGAACAGCATCAACTTACACCTACTTTCTAACTTATCAAGTTCATTTGTCAGCACATATGTTGAACAACCCCAAACCCTCACTCTATTCAAACTTGGCTTTCGCCCATACCAGAGTTCCAAAGGCGTTTTAGGAACTAATTTATAAGGTACCAGGTTAAGCAAGTAGGCCGCTGTCTCCAAGACATATCCCTAAAACGAAATCGGTAAGCTTGCATAACTCATCATCGACCTGAAACTCTATTTCTTCTTTTGACTACAGCACTTTGTTGAGGGGTTCCTGGTGCAGTCCACTGGGATGTAATCCCGTTGTCTGATAAGTACTGCAGGAACTCGTTACTGAGGTATTCTCCACCACGATCTGATCGTTATGTCTTGATAGGCTTACCCAGCTTCTTTTCTACCTCAGTCCTAAACACTTTGAATTTCTCAAAGCATTCAGACTTATGGCGAAGCAAATAGACATATCTGAATCTTGAGTAATCGTCAATGAAAGTGTCGAAGTACTAATAACCTCCACGAGCCTGCGTGGACATTGGTCCACATAAGTCAGAGTGGATCGATTCCAACACATCCTCTGCTCGAGACTGACTTGCCTTAAAAGGCCTGGTCATCATCTTTCCCTCTATACAGGATTCACAGATTTGAGGCGGTACCACTTGAAAAGAATCCAAGAGCCCATCGCATGCTAATCTTTAAATCCTCTTTCGATTGATGTGACCTAGTCTCAAGTGCCAGAGATATGTTTGATCCTCATCGAAAGAAAACTTTCTCTTTAAATGATTATTATTATTGGATGAGTTTGCAACATTCACGGAAGATTTATGCATACAATCAATGATATAGAGAGAGTCAATCAGTTTACCATGATAGATAACACCGTTATTACCAATGATAGAAACTCCACTATAAAAAATAATTGAATATCCATCATTAAATAACTTGGAAACTGAAATTAAGTTCTGCCAAACAACCAGCACATATAAAACATCTCTCAAAATCAAAACATTGTTTTCAAAGCATAAAGTAAAATCTCCAATGGCTACTGCTGAGACTCACTCTCTGCTGCCCATTGAGATGGTAATCTCGTCATTCTTCATTTGTGTTGTCGGCCTGAAACCCTGCAAAGTATAACAAACATGATCAGTAGCTCTAGTATCCACTACCCAAGAATGGGTAGAAACCGATGCTAAACATGTTTCCGTTATAAATGCACATGATGTACCTTGTCTACCCGTGCCAAGAACTAGACAATCTACTTCACTTCACTTGCGTTTGCATGGCCTGATGACATCTTCTGCTAAAACAACTTCATCTAACCTTTTAAGCATTTCCCTTGCTTCAGCAATTGTCTTGTCAAAAGCTGACAAAGTTGGAGCAAATTCCAATGCTCTAAGGTCAGATTCCTCTCGCATTAGGGCTGAGAGTAACTCAGGAAGAGTAAACTCGCGCCTGGTACCGAGGGACTTGATGAAGTCATTATAAGAATAAGACAGAGAGTGCATGACAATGTTAATTTTCGCCCGCTTACTGACTTGTCCACCTCTCTTTCTGTACTTTCTCATAATCCTCATCATACTGACGAAGTGCAGAAGCAACGAACTCCCATCAGTCATCCTATTACAGATCAGGTCCTCCACAAGATTATAACTTGCAGTTCATCTCACCTTCCCATAAACTCTCACAAGGGACCTCCATATCTCAACAACAGTTCGGAACTTCTTGTACTTGAGCTTTAATTCTCTAGACAAACTGTTCATGATGAGTCTGCGGGTAAACTCATCAGAAGCTACCTATCTTTCATAAAACACTCGCTCATAACTAGTACAGTTCCAATACTTGAGTGTTAGAGGGTCCATGTAAAGTACATGGGCATTTTTGCAGTGCAGAGTATTTCCATGAAGCATAACTTCCACTCAGGAAAATTCAGACAAGTTAAAGGGTTTGTTATTAAGAGGTTGAGAACGTGAGCAATAGACATGTCTGAAAACAATAAATTAAAGCAGAAATTAAAACATAGTCGCAAACTATCTAAACAATTAAATATTGAAACCTTATGATAAAGCAATATTAATATTTCCTCCAATTTGCCTAAGTATTACTATTGCAAGCCACACATGTGGACGTTTACAACAAAACACTTAACCAGACTGCATCTTTCAATTCCAGTCATTTAATTCCAATCCATGCCCGGGTTCCTTAGAAAAATGGAACTAATAATTGGAGACTAACTTAAGACCATATTATCTTACTGAGCAGGGACATCACAAATGAGTTATACTCTGGATAATATCTAAGCTAGCTTACCACCAAAGCCAACCCTCCCATATAAGGATCTATTAGAACACACATGATCCCTATAATAAGGTTGTCTCATTTAATTCAATCCCTAGAGAACTTATGAAAATTCAATAGGCAAGCTACACATGTAGACGTTTACGCATGAACTCCCACTTCTCACATGAAATAAATGTTTGTTTTAATAAATCCTATTTATTAGAACTTATGAATATAAATTAAGTAAGCTACACATGTAGACGTTTACCTAATAAATTACCCACTTCCAATAAAGGATCGCTTTGTGGAGGTCTTACTAAATTATGAGCTTAGTAATTTTTAGTTCATAAGGTTCAATTGCAAAGATTATTTTATGTAGCCATAATTATAACATTGCTAAAATTCTATCATGCATAGCATGAACCCCGAATTTATAAATATAATTACACAAAATAAATCACATAGCATGCTTTAAAGCTGTAAATAAAAGCAGTAAACGTGCTCCTATTATCTACAACATGCTTATATGCTGCGCAATTAAATTACACATATATCATGCGAAGATAGATAATAAAACAAATAGAAAATTTCCTCGTGGCCCCATGATACAAAAATAAAAATAATTCTAACTATTACAAGTTAGAATTAATTGTACAAATCTTCGACTGGGCTCCCACTACTTGGACAGGGATCTGAATTTATTTTCTGAATCTGGGCCTCCAAGATTTGATCCATCAGAAAATTGGACAACTGGGACAGTTAACAAAATCGCAGACCTAGGCACACATTGCTAGCCCAATAGCCCGCGAGAACTTGGCCCGACGAGCCACCACCGGTGAACCACCACCGCCGGCTACTTGCCGTCGCCGTGAGGGTTCCTCGCATGCACAACAGCCATGCAGTACGTGCATGGTTGTAGTCTTTGATATCACCTCCCACGGTCTTTGCCCGTTTCGCATGCCGCCGCACCAGCTTGCCCTGACCGTCGCCCGAACCACCGTTCACCTTTCTTCTCCACTGTCGGCTACCACAACTCGCCTGAAAACACGCAAGGAGCGCAACGTGAGAGATGCGCGCTCAGCACGCAAACCCTAGGGTTTGTGATGACCCGTGCGCGCGAGCCACCCCATCAGACCGCCCCCAACCCGCGCCTCCAGGCACGAGCCGCCGCCGGCGTGCGCGCAGGGCCGCGCAGGCCTGCTGCGCACGTGTGAGCGGAACCTAGGGTTCTGCTCGCTGCGTGCGCACCTCGCGCCCTGGACACGCCGCCGCCATCCCCAACCGCCTGCTGCTCTACCTCCTGCATCACCTAGCTTGGCCGACCCTTAGCTGCGTTGTGCCCACCCGACATATGCGTGTCGTGTGCTGAAACCCTAGGGTTTCCGCGCGGCTGTGCCATGGCTGCTGCGCACCTAATCTGCCGTGCATGGCCCTGTGCCATGCCGGCGCCGTCGTGCGTTGTGCAGTCATTCGTTCTTCGTGTTCTTCGTTCTTCATTTTATAGATTTAATTTTTGAAAATAAAATATTACATTTGAAATATCTAATTACATTCTAGATTAATTCTATGCCTATGATTAATTCTAGCCTATGATTAATTCTAGCATCTTGCCAAGGATCGTTAATTCTAGCCTATGATTACCGTCGTGCGTTTGCCAAGGATCGTTAATTGGAATATCAAAAATAAGTTGCTATGCCTATGATTAATTCTAGCATCTTCCTATTGAATATGCATAAGGTGGTTTATGCGGAATACCTGGATTGCGAAACCCTAAAGAACAAGTGCGCGGAGATTCCTCTTAATCCTCCCACGCACAAAGATTTAATTCCTAACAGATTGAGGAAATTAAATCTTATGAAAATAAATAATTATTTTCGAAAACAAGGAGAGAGAGAAGAAAGAAAATCCTCCTAATCTGATCTTCTCATCTGTATCCCAACTCAATCTGAATATCTTGTGAAGATTCCTCTCTAATTCCTTGCCCGATTGAGAAGTAGAATTTCCTCCTCATTTCTCAGATCTAGTCGATCACCACAGTTCCCAAAACCTGGTTTGCTGTGTGCAACTTATGATCTTGTGGTGTGCTGAGATCTTAGGAACTGAGGCCTATTTATAGGAAAATACTGTACTTCTATTGGGCTTGAGTTTCATGGGCCAGACCTGGGACCAGAATGCAAATAGCAAATGAGGCCTATCAATTAATTAATTCCCATATTCAACCCAAAATATAATTAATTAATTAATATGGATTCACTCCACCAGAGAATCAATATTGTCCTACCTATTTGCTACCACGTTTTGAGGTACGGGTTGCATGGGCTCGGTATATCCGCACATTTAAGGTTACAGACATTCGTTAATTAATTTAAGCTCTGACAAGCTATTTAATTAATTAACATCTTATATTCTTGAGTCAACCCACTCAAACCTTTTCACTTATGCTTGAACTTAATCTGCCTGCAGGACTTTAGCATAACGAACCTTTTCAGCTGCTCAGGGAATGTCACCATCCTATACTGGATGTGGTTACCTAGTTCCAGTACCAGACAGTCATACACAAAGTGCTATTACCCAAGATACAGATATACAAGCTCAACTAGAGCCTTTCACTGCAACTCAAAGTAATACACAATTTGCATATACTTCTGTACCTTCATATAGGCTTAGGATCTCATCAAGTCATAGAGATCTAGATTCTTTTAATCTCAGATAAAAGAATCGATGTAGACTTAGGTCCTTATCAATGTGTGCCCCACACCAGCATACCAAGCCATCCAAGATAAGATGCTTATTACTGCATATGCTGCAGCCTACCCCGACAGTTTATTCTGAAACTTTCTCAGCTGTGATAACTATTTATGTCTCGCTAGGTCAAGTGATCCATACGATCTTCCGTGATCTTCTACACACCGTATGATCTCCCTATCGACGAGATAAGAGGATAATTTCATTTGCGACACATGTTTGTTAATTCTGACAGGAGATGAACATATAACATTTATGATTCCCAGTATATTAACCAATCGACTTTTTACATAATATACCAATCATAATGCTTTCAGTATATAAATCCATCAGCAACTTCTACTGTGGATGCTCTGCCTGTAAGTTCTGTAAGCTCAACTGACTTTCACTCCTGTGTTCATGCTACTGCTCAATTTGTGCTTCAACATGCCCTATCCACTATAATTCCTATAGCCATTGCTGAAGAAGTGGCTATGGAGGTTGCTGAAGTAAGGAGAGAAGTGGAGGAGGTGCGAAGTGTAGTATTTGAAGTACGAGGAGAAGTAGCAGAGTTTAAAGGAGATGTATCTAGAGTGAAGAAAAATATGGCCGTGATGAATGAAGAAGTAGCTGATTCTCAGCAAAAGCTTGTGCAAAGTGTTCAATCCTTTTCTTCTATCTTTTTGGCTGCAATCAAAGAGGGGGAAGAAAGGAGAATTGCGGAAGCTGAGAAGAGGAAGCAAGAAGAAGAAGAAATAGCTGCTAAAGAAGAAGAGAGGAGATTAGCAGAAGAAGAATTGATGAAGAAAAAGGTCGAACTCAAGTTAAGGAAACTTGAGATGGAGAACGAGAAACTTGATAAAAATTGGAGAGGGAGACTGTTGACCGAGAAGTCAACAAAGAGCTATACAACAAATTCATGCCGATGTCTAATGAGTAAATTCGATGAGTATGACCAGAAGCTTGCTCCCAACTCCAGAGCTAAATTGAACATGTTAGCAAGATTTTCGTAATCTTTTTTGTCTTTTTCAGTTTCGATGTACTTGTACAATCTCAAATCATATATATGAAACTGAATCAGACATAGACAATTACTCATTGTCCACTTCTGATCTTTTGCCTGTCGTAGTTGATATACACTATTTGTGTATTCAACAAAATTGCATGTGGATGCTGAGTTATTGGTCGTGTGATTGGTAGTAAATGCTTGTTGATTTGATTGGGTGCTAGATTCTAGCATATTGCAAAGAAGCATTTTACTTATGTTTTAATCGAGAATATTTCCCAGCATTTATTGAGGGGGAATTTATTAAAACCAATCCCTGCTAAGAACTAAGTGGGTTAAATTCTGAGTTAGAATGCTAGATTAGCTTTGATACATAAAATTTCTTGTAAACTCAGAAAATTTTTCCATCTTAGATTCAGCAATTCATAGTAAGCTTTGATCGCACAAAAAAGGGGGAAATTGTTGGGAAAATATCCCTTGGTTTATGTTGTAAATCTCCCTTGTATACCAAATTGTAAAGGTTTTGTTGAATCAAAGCCCTAGTTAGTTTGGTCGATCATTTCTGAAATCTAGATAGTCTAGCAACTCTGTGTAAAGTCTTGTTTAGGAATTATTTTGAGTTGTAATAGATTAGAAGTGCTTGCGGAACACTGTTGAAGGATTCAGTAGTTGAAACGAAGACTTCGGAAATTCTGGATGCTAGGAACGTTCTTAGCAGTCAAGCCGATTGCTAGAGAAGTCAGCAGACAGAAATGACTTCTAAGGAGGTAGCAGTCAAGTGCTGAGAAGAAATGATTACTAGGAGTATTTACTCAGCAGTCGGAAGTCAAGAGATAGCAGAATGCTGAAGGTGTCAGCCTTCACTATGTAGGAACTGAGTCTACAATAGGCGACATGAATCGCCATTTATTAAAACTCCGGATTCAATTTATGGATATCAAAATAAATATCATGACAAACAGTAAATGCCCTATGTGCTCCTATTTAATTTAATTCGTAGATTCAAAGGGATACCTTAAACTCCAAGGACTGATCTACAGATCTAGATCGATGACGGCAATGAAGATGGTGCAGATCTGGATCTGGAATCGTTCAAAACGATGGTGTTCCTACAGATCTGATCTTTTGATCTGTTCCCTTGCTCGATCCGGAAATCTGGTGAGGATATTTCCCAACATGATTCCGGAATTTATAGACATAATTTAATACATAAAATAAATCACATAAAGCATGCTTTGAACAGTAAATAATAAAGCAATAACATGCTTCCCTATTATCTACAACATGCTTTAAAAATAAATAATAAAAGCAATAGCATGCTTTCCTATTATTTACTAGTGCGCACATAATAAATCACATCATACGAGAAATTAATTAAATAAACAAATAAAATTTCTCGTGGCCCCTTGATGCAATTACATGGGAAATAAAATTAAACCTATCTATTACAAGACTTTAATATAATACAGATCTTCAAACTTGGGCTCCCACTGTTTAAATTGAAATCTGCAATTTCGGGCTGGAATAAAATGCAGCAATTTGGGCTCCAAATTAGGGTTTCAGGCCCATAGGGATGAAAACCCTAATTTTCCAGATGTCGGGCCGCCTCCGGGCCAATCGGCCCGCGCCCAGCCCGCACCAAACCCTAGCTGCAAACCCTAGCCTAGCTAGGGTTTGTGCCGCCGCCGCCTCAGTCCAGCCGCCGTCGTCTGAGAGTCAACAGCAGCCTCCATCGTCCGTCACCTTCGCGCAAGAGAGTGGGCGAGCCAGGTTGCAGAGCCGGCGAGGGCGCAGCCCAGCCGCGCGCAGCACAAACTGCACGCCGCCGCCACCCTCGCACCTAGGGTTCCGACGCGAACCCCACGCCTCCGCCTGCCGCACGCCTGGAACGCGAGAGAGATGGAAGTCACGAACTACTGCGATGTGCCGAGATCCGCCGCTAGTGGCTGCGCGCGGCCACGGCCTCCCCTACTGCGCCAGACCGCCACCGTCGACAGGCCACCGCCGCGCGCCTGCTGCTAGCAGAGAACCGCCGCACGCGACTGCACGCGGCCACTGCCTCGCCTACCGGCCAGACTGCCACCGCCGTGCGCTGCTGTACAGTCGCCGAAAAGTTGCTGTGCTACCTTTTTCTATCGCTGTTCTTAATTCTCGATCTCATTTTGGTTTACAGATTGAATAACAAAAAATACAAACAGATCTAGTCTATTACATATTTTTTTTATCAATCTAATCGCGGATTTTCTCGCGATTTAAAACCAAAACAAAAATAAAGAGGGGCCACGAGAACAAAAATATCCACGACAAAATAAATCCATCCACGATAAATTAAAAAACATGCATAAACTGTTTGTCAAATTTATTTTCCGACAGAGCCATAAAATACGAACCTGGCTCTGATACCAATTGTAGGAACTGAGTCTACAATAGGCGACATGAATCGCCATTTATTAAAACTCCGGATTCTATTTATGGATATCAAAATAAATATCATGACAAACAGTAAATGCCCTATGCATGCTCCTATTTAATTTAATTCGTAGATTCAAAGGGATACCTTAAACTCCAAGGACTGATCTACAGATCTAGATCGATGACGGCAATGAAGATGGTGCAGATCTGGATCTGGAATCGTTCAAAACGATGGTGTTCCTACAGATCTGATCTTCTGATCTGTTCCCTTGCTCGATCCAGAAATCTGGTGAGCATACGCTACCGGATCTACAGCCGCCCACTCTCTCACAATCTCTAGGGTTTCTGATTTGAAAATCAAACTTAGAACTTATGTGGGCTAGTGAGAGATCATCTATTTATATAGATCTGAGAATGGGCTATTAGGGTTTAATAAACCCTAATGGGCTCTGAGCAGTGTTGGGCCAGACCAGGGATCAAATGCAATTAATAAAGTGGGCCTCCTATTAATTAATTCCATGTTCAATCCAGAACATAATTAATTAATAAACATTAATTCATGCCACCAGAGAATTAATGCTGACCTACCCCTTTATTACCACGTTATTAGGAACGGGTTGCATTGACTTGGTTAATCCCCATATTTAAGGTTTCAGACATTCATTAATTAATTCAGCGTATGACAATTAGCTGTAATTAATTAATCTCTTATTATTCCTGAGTAGTACCACTCAACCCTTATCGCTTATGCTTGAATCAATGATTCAGCCTGCAGGACTTAGCATAACGAACCTCGTGAGCTTCCCAGGGAATGTCACCATCCTGAACCGGATATGGTTATCTAAATCCAGCCTGAGGAAACCCCACACAAACTGCCATCACCCAAGATGCAGATATACGAGCACATGTAAGACTCTCCACCATAGCAAGTCAAAGTGACAGTCAACCCATGTGTGCCCCTCAGCTTTCAATAGACTTTAGATCCGACCAAGTTACCGAGATCTTTACTCATTCATATGTCAAGTAGAATGGTTCATCTCACTGTTGATCCTATCAATACATTGAGATGTACCGGTCACACAAAACAGTCAAGATAAACCGCTTATGGACTTGTGTGCCGCAGCCTAAACCGACAGCCAAACCAGAAACTGTCTCAGCTGTGATAACTGTTTATATCTCGCTAGGTCGAACGATCTATACGATCTTCTGTGATCTCTTACACACCGTATGATCTCCCTATCGACGAGATAATTGGATGTGTTTGTTCGCATCGTATGATTGTTAATTCAGACAGGAGTTGTTTATTGCAAGCCATTAATGATTACCAGTATATCAAACATAACGTTTCCTAATATACCAATCATAATGCTTTTATGTATACAATTCCAACACACTATTCACTCAGAAGATTGCTAGAAGCAATAGCAATAAGGAATCAAGACCCAACTGCTGAAAGCAGACTACTAGAAGAGCTCGACATTCAAAGGAGATGTTGTGTCTAACGGGTCTGGAGATTCAATGTTTGAATCTCCAGATATAAAAGAGAAGTCCAAACAAGAGAGACCAACTCCACACCCTGCAACTACTCACGACTAAGATAAACTTTTCAAGCGAACAAAAAGTAAAAAGTGTAGTCGGTTGAGAGCACATTAAAGATAAGGAGAATCTAAAGCTCACAACAACAAGTGTCAACATTGAATATCTGACACTTTATTCAAGTGGAGATTCCTTGACTCTATTCAAGGATCAATCATTGGGATAACTTCCATCCTAGGAAGCATCCAGCAGTCACATCACTGAAAAGAGATTGACTAAGATGGGCTGTTGCCAAAACCCCCAGGAGAGTACGGAAGTAACTATAAAGCTTCCATTGTAGCAAGGTTAAGTTTTACGAAGGTGTGCCCTTGACTTAGCCGCAGCTGCTGACCGAAAGATCCATGTAATGGAGGACAGCTTTTTAGTGGCTGGCTCGAAAGTTCAGCACCTGCTATAGGAGATAGGCGAATCCTTGTACTTTAACATATCTTTTAAGCAAATTCTCAGTGTTCGATTGAGGGGTGGACGTAGATCTTTAAGAATCGAACCACTATAAACCTTGTGTTCTTGTTACTATTTTATTATTTCTGCTCGTTGATTTAAAATCTAGCAACCTCAAGTTGCTAGAGTATATCTGAAACAAACGTAACACCTACCTCATGCTAAGTATTTGGTAAAGACACTATGTGCAAGATAACTTTATCATTCCGCTGCATTTGCAAAGTAGCTTTCGGCTTCTTATCACGACTCTGATCAGGGACCAACAAAAATATAAGTGCTTTAATGAAGAGTTCGGTCTAAACCACATTATCTCCACAATAAAACAATAGAAATCATAAAAACATGTACCAAATCAATCGTCTTAATGAGTTCTACAAGTATGTTTCACACATTCAAACATTGAAGTTCTGGATCGATTAGGATTCAAAAGAAAAGTGCTTAAATGAAAAGTACGGTATAAACCATGATATCTCCATCAACAAAGGATGGAACTCATCGAAAACTTGTACCAAACCGATGGTCTCAATGAGTTCTAAAAGTATGTTGCGCACATTCGAGCATCAGATTTGTTGAGTGATCGAGAATAAAAAGATAAGTGCTTTAATGAAGAGTTCTTTATAAACCACGATATCTCCATCAACAAAAGATTTTACTCATCAAAAACTTGTACCCAATTGATCGTCTTGATGAGTTCTACAAGTATGGTGCACACGTTCGAGCATTAGAGTTGTTAATTGATCGGGAATCTAAAGATAAGTGCTTAAATGAAGATTTGGGTATAAACCATGATATCTGCATCAATAAACGATGGAACTCATTGAAAACTTATCGTCTTTGAGTATCGGAGTTATGGATTGATCCGGAATGAAAAGATAAGTGCTTAAATGAAAAGTTTGGTATAAACTACGATATCGCCATACACAAAGGATGGAACTCAACAAAAACTTGTACCTAATTGATCTTCTCGATGAGTTCTAAAAGTATGTTTCACAAATCGGAGCATCGAATTTGTGGATTTATCAGGAATAAAAAGATAAGTGTTTAAATGAAGAGTTCGGTATAAACCACGATATCTCCATCGACTAAATGTGGAACTCATCGAAAACTTGTACCAAATCCATCGTTTTGATGATTTCACAAGTATGTTGCACACGTTCGAGCATTAGAGTTGTTGATTGATTTGGAATCAAAAGGTAAGTGCTTAAATGAAGAGTTGGGTATAAACCACGATGTTTCCATCAACAAACAACGGAACTCATCAAAAACTTATCGTCTTGATGAGTTCTACAAGTATGTTTCACACATTCGAGTATCAGAGATGTGAATTGATTGGGAATCAGTAGATAAGTGCTTAAATGAAGAGTTCAGTATAATCCACAATATCTCCATCGACAAAAGGTGAAACTCTTCAAAAACATTTACCAAATCGATCGTCTCGATAGGTTCTAAAAGTATATTTCACACATTTGAGCATCGGAGTTGTGGATTGATCCGAACTAAAAAAGATAATTGTTTAAATAAAGAGTTCGGTATAAACCACGATATATCCATCAACAAAGGATGGAATACATCAAAAACTTGTACCAAATAGATCATCGTGATGAGTTCTATAACTATGTTGAACACATTCGAGCATCGGAGATGTGGATTGACCTGTAATTAAAAGGTAAGTGCTTTAATGAAGAGTTCGTTCTAAACCACATTATCTCCATAATAAAACGATAGAAATCATAAAAACCTATACCAAATCGATAGTCACGATGAGTTCTACGAGTACGTTTCACACATTCGAACATTAAAGTTCTAGATCGATCAGGAATCAAAAGATAAGTGCTTAAATGAAAAGTTCGGTATAAACTACGATATCTCCATCAACAAAGGATGGAACTCAATGAAAACTTGTACCAAATTGCTCGTCTCGAGGAGTTCTAAAAGTATGTTTCACACATTCAACCATCGAGTTTGTGGATTGATCGGAAATAAAAAGATAAGTTCTTAAATGAAGAGTTCGGTATAAACCACGATATCTCCATCAACAAAAGATAGAACTCATTAAAAACTTGTACCAAATCAATCGTCTTGATGAGTTCTACAAGTATGTTGCACACGTTCGAGCATTAGAGTTGTTGATTGATCAGGAAGTAAAAGATAGTGCTTAAATGAAGAGTTGTGTATAAACCATGATACCTCCATCAACAAATGATGGAACTCATTGAAAACTTATCGTCTTGATGAGTTCTACAAGTAAGTTTCAAACATTTGAGTATCGAAGTTGTGGATTGATCGGGAATCAAAAGATAAGTGCTTAAATGAAAAGATCGGTATAAACCACAATATCTCCATCAACAAAAGTTGAAAATCTTCAAAATTTTTTGTTAAATCGATCGTCTCGATGTGTTCTAAAAGTATATTGCACACATTCGAGCATAAGAGTTGTGGATTATTAGGGAATAAAAAGGATAAGTGCTTAAATGAAGAGTTCGGTATAAACCTCGATATCTCCATCAACAAAGGATGGAGCTCATCGAAAACTTGTACCAAATAGATCTTCTCGATAAGTTCTACAAGTATGTTGCACACATTCGAGCATCGGAGTACTGACCGCTAATCAAAAGATAAGTGCTTTGATGAAGAGTTCGGTCTAAACTACGTTATCTCCATAATAAAACAATGGAACTCATCAAAATCTTGTACCAAATTGATTATCTAGATGAATTATACAAGTATGTTGTACAAATTCGAGCATCGGAGTTTTGGATTGATCGAGAATAAAAATGATAAGTGCATAAATGAAGAGTTCGATACAAGCCACGAAAGCGCTATCAAAAAAATATTTCTTAGAAAAAGAAATAATGAAACTCTTTGAAAAGTTAAACCAAATCGATCATCTTGATGAGATTTATAAGTATGTTGCAAAAATTCGAGCATCAAAGTTGTGGATTGATCGGGATCAAAAGATAAGTGCTTAAATGAAGAGTTCGAAATAAACCATGATATATCTATCAACAAAGGATGGAACTCATTTAAACTTGTACCAAAATCAATCGTCTCAATGAGTTCTACAAGTATGTTGATCACATTTGAGCATCGGTGTTGTGGAAAGATCGAGAATCAAAAGATATGTGTTTAAATGAATTCGTTATAAACCATGATATCTCCCTCAACAAAAGACGGAACACTTCGATAACATGTACCTTATCGATCAACTCAATGAGTTCTACAAGGTTGTTGCATAGTTTCGAGCATCGGAATTGTGAATTAATAGGGAATCAAGACATAAGGGCTTAAATTAAGAGTTAGGTATAAACTACGATATCTCCATCGACAAAAGATGAAACTCTTTGAAAACTGGTATCTAATCGATTGACTTGATTAGATCTACAGGCATGTTGCACACATTCGTGCATCGGAGTTGTGGATTGATCAGGAATCAAAAGATAAGTGCTTAAATGAAGTGTTCAGTATAAACAAAGATAACTCCATCGACTAACTATGGAACTCATTGAAAACTTTTACCAAATTGATTGTCTCGATGAGTTCTACAAGTATGTTGCACTCATTCGAGCCTCAAAGTTTTGGATTGATCGCGAATTAAAAGATAATTGCATGAATGAAGTGCCTGTTATAAACCACGATATCTCCATCCACAAAAGATTAAACAATACTAAAACTTGTATCAAATCGATTGTCTAAATTATTTCTACCAAGTATGTTGCACACATTCGAGCATCGGAGTTGTGGATTGATCGGGAATTAAAAGATAAGTGGTTAAACGAAGAATTTGGTATAAACCACGATAGCTCCATCAACAAAAAACCTATACTAAATTGATCGTCTCAATGAGTTCTACATGTATCTTGCACACATTCAAGCATCAGATTTGTGGATTGATGGGGAATCAAAAGTTAAGTGCTTAAATAAAGAGTGCGCTAACCACGATATCTTCATCAACAAACGATAGAATTAATAGAAAAATTTTACCAAATTGATCGTCTTTTTAAGTTCTAAATGTATGTTACACGCATTCGAGCATCAGAGTTCAAGAGTGGTAGGGAATAAAAAGATAAGTGCTTAAATAGAATAGTTTGTTATAAACCACGATATCACCTTCTACAAAAGATGAAACTCTTCAAAAACTTATACTAAATCAATTGTCTTGAGGAGATCTACAAGTATATTGCACACATTCAACCATCGGAGTTGTGGATTCATTGGGAATCAACTTTATAAGTGCTTAAATGAAGAGTTCGGTACAAACCATGATATCTTCATCAACAAATGATTGAACTCTTTGAAAACTTGTACAGAATCGATTGTCTTGATGAGTTCCACAAGTATGTTGTACAGGTTCGAGCATCAGATTTGTGGATTGATCGGGAATCAACAATATAAGGGCTCTTATAAAACTTGCACCTAATCAATCGTGTCAATGAGTTCTACAACTTTGTTGCATAAGTTCTAGCATCGGTGTTGTGGATTGATTGGGAACCAAAATATAAGTGCTGAAATGAAGATTTCAGTATAAACCACAATATCTCCCTTAACTAAAGATGGAACTCTTTAAAAACATGTACCAAATCGATCATCTCGATAAGTTTTTTAAGCATGTTTCACGCATTCTAGCTTCAGAGTTGTGGATTGATTCAGAATAAAAAGATATGTGCTTAAATGAAGAGTTCGGTATAAACCACGATATCTCCATAAAAAAATTTGGAACTCATCAAAAACTTGTACCAAATCGATTGTATCAATGAGTTCTGTAAGTATGTTGCACACATTCGAGCATCAGGGATGTAGATTGATGGGGAATTAAATGATTAGTGCTTAAATGAAGAGTTCAGTATAAAAGACATTATCTCCATCAATAAACAATGGAACTCATCGAAAACTTTTACCAAATAGATTGTCTCGTTGAGTTCTAAAAGTATATTGCACATATTCGAGCATCAGAGTTGTGGATTAATTGGGATAATAAAAAAATATGTGATTATATGAAGAGTTCGGTATAAACCACAATATCTACATCAACCAAAGATGGAACTCTTCAAAAGCCTGTACCAAATCGATCGTCTTGATGAGTTCTACATGTATGTTGCACACATTCGAGCATCTGAGTTGTGGATTAATCGGGAATCAAAAGTTAAGTGCTTAAATAAAGAGTTCGGTATAAAGCACGATATATCTTGTCAACAAACAATGGAACTTATCAAAAACATTTACCAAATCGATTGTCTCGATGAGTTCTAAAAGTATGTTGCACACATTTGAGCATCAGAGTTGTGGATTGATCTTTTATAAAATGATAAGTGCTTAAATGAAGAGTTCGGAATAAACCACAATTTCTCCATCAATAAAAGATGAAACTCTTCGAAAACTTATACCAAATCGATTGTCTCGATGAATTCTACAAGTATGTTGCAGACATTCGAGCATCGGAGTTGTGGATTGGCCGGGAATACATAATTGCTCTAATGAAGAGTTAGGTGTAAAACACGATATCTCCATCAACAAACTATGGAACTCATAAAAAAACTTGAACCAAATTGATCCTCTCGATGAGTTCTAAAATTATGTTGCAAACACTCAAGCATCAGAGTTGTGGATTGATCAGGAATAAAAAGATAATTGCTTAAATGAAGAGTTTTATTATAAACCATGATATCTCCATCAACAAAAGACGGAACTCATCAAAAACTTGTACCAAAGAAATCGTCTCGATGAATTCTATAGGTATGTTGAACAATGACAAGCGTCTCAGACGTTACTTGATTAGGAATCAAATGATAAGTGCTTAAATGAAGAGTTTGGTATAAACCACGATATCTCAATCAACAAATGATGGAACTCATCAAAAACTTGTACCAAAATGAACATCTTGATGAGTTCGACAAGTATGTTGCACACATTCGAGCATTGAAGTTGTGGATTGATAGGGAATCAAAAGATAAGTGCTTTAATTTAGAATTCGGTATAAACCACGATATCTCCATCATGAAAAGATGGAACTCTTCGAAATCTCATATAAAATTGATTGTCTTGATGAGTTCTACAAGTGTGTTCCACACAATTGAGCATCGAAGTTGTGAATTGATCGGGAATCAAAAGATAAGTGTTTAGTGAAGAATTATGTATAAACCCTGATATCTCCATCAACAAAATATGGAACTGATGAGAATCAAGGTGGTTCGTAATTGAAGAAATTAATTAAATCATTTGTTCTTAATTAAATTATTGAAGGGTCCGAAAATTGAAGAATTTAATTAAGTCGTCTGGACTTAATTAAATTATTGAGGTTGTGATTTATGAGAGATAAAGATATATCAAGATATTATTGAAGAAAAGTGAATATTTTATTTGTCTTGAAATATCTTGGATCTTTATTACATTTGATTTTTAGCAAGATTTGATTTGTTAGATTTGATTTTTAGTAAGATTTGATTTCAGGATTTGTCAGGATTTGATTTTGTCACCTAGTTGATTAGGATTCGGTTTGATTTTCCCTATAAATAGAGCTTAATATTTTTATTGTAATTCAGTTTTCAGTTTTTCAATTTCCAGGTCATAAAAATTGCGAGTTTATTCTCCAATCATTTTAAAGCTCTTAAATTTCCGTGGATTACCTTGAAATTCAATATTTAATTTATTAACCGGACTTACACATCCGATTGTGGTGTCTTCTACCGTTTTGTGCTATTAATTCTTCAGCTTCTTGGGGCGTATATGAGATTCGTCTGGAATATATCATTTGAAGGGTTGAATTAGTGTAGCTGGAGTTCTATCCTATCATCGTTTTTTCTTTCCAATTTTGTTCGGGTCATTCCTGCGTCGTGTCAACTCTTGTCCTGGGCTTCAATCTAAACCTTCCCGCAAGGATCATATCATGTTGGTATCAAGAGCCAGATCTTGTCTATTTTTCTAATCCTTTAAATATCACGTCTTCTCTTGTTTCATGCGTAAAAAAAATGAGTCTTTATCATCCGTCATCTTTTGTCCATTCGTGTCTTATCCACTTCATTTTTCGTGTTTGTTTTCGTTAATTTTTTTTATTTTTCGTTTTTTTATTTTTATTTATTTTATTTTCTTTTTTTAAGTATTTATTTTTGTTTTTCCATCTTATTATATCTATATCATCAATATTTATCCATATATCATCTATATCATATCTATCTCACTCATATTTATCTATATCTTCTAATATTTATCCATAAATATCTTATTCATATCTAATCATATCCATCCATACATATCTCATTCAATATATATCCATATCTATTTTATTCATATCTAGATATCCATATCTATCCATATATATCTCGACTATCCATTTCCATATTTGTTTCATTCATATCTTCCATAAGTATTTATATCTATCCATATCTAAATATTCTACATCTATATATTTTCTTATCTAGCCATGCATATTTATTCATATATATCCATCCATATAGAGTCCTAGAGTCATCTAGTAATATTTATGTATAGCAAAAAAAAAATATTATCATTTAATCAATTTGGGGAATTATTAAGATGAACATTCCACCATTTGAAGGACGATATGATCCTGAATTATATCTTGATTGGGAGAGGAATATTGAGGATATGTTTGATTTTCATAAGATTTATAGTCGTGAGAGAGTCAAGTTTGCAGCTATGTGGTTTTCTGATTATGCTCTTACTTGGTGGATCAATTGATGATTAACAAAGAGAAGAATCGAGAGCGTCCAATCATGACTTGGAAAGAGATGAAAGTAGTAATGAAGAAATATTTTGCACCTAATTACTACGATCGAAAATTATGTTACAAGTTGCAAGATTTGAGATAAGGGTCTAAAAGTGTAGAAGACTGGAGCAATGATTCGAGCCAATATCATTGAGGATACACAATCAACAATGAAAAGGTTTTTGGCTAGATTGGATTGGGAAATCCGAGAAAGAGTAGAGTAGCTACAACCTTATGATCACTTGCTTGTCATGGTTGTTAAAGTCAACAATATTGAGGATCAATTGAAGAGAATGAGGATTAATAGCAAAGACACAAGTCGAAGAGACCAAGGAAGAAGACATAGTAGTTCACACTCCATTGGAGGAAGTTGAGGAAGAGATCTCAATGCCATTAGAGTACACTGTTGCTAGAAAAATTTTGAGTGTACATAATCAAGTGGATATACAGCAAGGTTCAGTGGAGGAGAAGGTTGAGAGGGAAATAGTTCATAAATTTGTTTTTTTAAGAACTATTATTCTGAAAAGAAAGATGCACGAAGATAAGCAATTGCTATAGTATGAACATGATGATGCACCGTATAAGCCAACTAAGAGCAATGTAAGATGGTCAATTGAATCCGGCACAGACGTGGATTTGAGGACAAATCTATTTAAAGAGGAGGGGTTTGATGAGAATCAAGGTGGTTCGAAATTGAAGATATTAATTAAGTCATTTTGATTTAATTAAATTATTGAAGGGTCCAAAAATTGAAGAATTTAATTAAGTCATCTGGACTAAATTAAATTATTCAGGTTGTGATTTAAGAGAGATAAAGATATATCAAGATATTATTGAAGAAAAGAGAATATTTGATTTGTCTTGAAATATCTTGGATATTTATTGGATTTCATTTTTAGCAAGATTTGATTTCAAGATTTGTTAGGATTTGATTTTACTACCAAGTTTGATTGGGATTAATTTTGATTTTCTCCCTATAAATAGGGCTTCATATTTTCATTGTAATTCAGTTCAATTTTTCAATTTCCTATAAATAAAAATTGCGAGTTTATTCTCCATTTATCTGAAAGCTCCTGGATTTCTATGTAGTACCTTGAAATTCAATATTTGACTTATCAACCGAACATACACATCTGATTGTGATGTCTTCTACCATTCTATGCCATTAGTTCTTCAGCTTCTTACGGCGTATATGAGATTTTTTCTTGAATACGTCATGTGAAGGGTTGAATTACGATTGTTGTACTTTCATCCTATCGTTGTTTTTGTGTTCCAATTATGTTCGTGTCGTTTCCACGTTGTGTTAACTATTGTCCTGGGCTGCGATCTAAACCTTCCCGATAAGGATCGTATCGGAAACTCTTCAAAAACATGTACCAAATCGATTGTCACGATGAGTTAAACAAGTATGTTGCACATATTCAAACATCAGAGTTGTGGATTGATCGAGAACTAAAAGATAAGTGCTTAAATGAAGAGTTCGGTATAAACACGATATCTCTATCAACAAAAGATGGAACTCATCGAAAACTTGTACCAAATAGATCGACTCGATAAGTTCTACAATTATATTGCACACATTCAAGCATCGGAGTTGTGGATTGATCGGGAATCAAAAGATAAGTGCTTAAATGAAGAGTTCGGTATAAACTACAATATATCCATCAACAAATGATGGAACTCATCAAAAAATTGTACTAAATCAATTTTCTCGATGAGTTCTACAATTATGTTGCACACATTCAAGCATCAGAGTTGTTGATTGATCAGGAATCAATGGACAAGTGCTTAAATGAAGAGTTCAGTATAAATCAAGATATCTCTATCAACAAATGATGGAGCTCATTGAAAACTTGTACCAAATTGATTGTATCGATGAGTTCTACACGTATGTTGCACACATTCGAGCATCGAAGTAGTGGATTGATCGGGAATCAAAAGATACGTGCTATAAATGAAGAGTTCGGTATGAACCATGATATCTCAATTAACAAACAATGGAAATCATCGAAAACTTGTACCAAATTGATCGTCTCAATGAGTTCTTCAAGTATGTTGCACACATTCGAGCATCGAAGTTGTGGATTGATCGAGAATCAAATGATAAATTCATAAATGAAGAGTTTGGTATAAACTACGATATCTCCATAAACAAAAGGTGGATCTTTTCAAAAACTTGTACCTAATCGATTGTCTCGATGATTTCTACAGGTATGTTGCACACATTCAAGCATCGGAGTTGTGGATTGATCAGGAATCAAAAGCCCGATGCTAGGTCTATCGCTGGAGGATTCAGCAACTGCTTTCAGAAGTTGACTAGAAAAGAGTCCACCCTAGTGTTTTATAAGGTGGTCGTCCGCACGAGGGACCTATTGCAGTCCTCCATGTGGTCCCGGTGGGAGTCCGAGCAGTCCCTAGACCGTTTCCGGCAGTCGTGGTGGAGCGACTCCGACTCCATTTCTTTCCCCCTCTCACAGCCCCGTTGCATCGAGGTCTCTATGCGGGTAAGGGGCTTGAGGACACCACCCCTCCGACTCCCGCGGAGTCTTGGGTGGGAATAGGGGAGGAATAGGTCTAGGCCAAGTCTTGGGCCTCTGAAGGGATTCGTGAACTGAATCACGAAGTCCGTTTGCCAAGGATCGGTAATTGGAATATCAATATAAATTGCTATGCCTATGAATGATCCTAGCATGCTCCTATATTATTATGCATAAGAAGGTTTATGCGGAATACCTGGATTGATGAACTCTGAAGAACGAGTGCGCGGAGATTCCCTTTGATCTTTCCCACGCACAAAGATTTAATTCGTAACAGATTGAGGAAATAAATCTTGAGAAAATAAAACAGTTATTTTCGAAAATCAACGAGAGAGGGAGAAGAAAAATCCTCCTTATCTGATCTTCTGATCTGTATCCCAACTCAATCTGAATATCTGGTGAAGATTCCCTTCAGATTCCTTGCCTGGTTGAGAAGCAGAATTTCCCCCTCGTTCTCAGATCTTAGTCGATCACCACAGCTCCCAAAACCTGGTTTGCTGTGTGCAACTTATGATCTTGTGGTGTGTTGAGATCCGAGGAACTGAGTCCTATTTATAGGAAAATACTGGGCTTGAGTTTCATGGGCCAGACCAGGGACCAGAATGCAAAGAGCAAATAAGACCCATCAATTAATTAATTCCCATATTCAACCCAGAATATAATTAATTAATTAATATTGATTCATTCCACTAGAGAATCAATACTGTCCTACCTATTTGCTACCAAAGAGATCTAGATTCTTTTAATGTCAGATAAAAGAATCGATCTCGACTTAGGTCCTTATCAATGTGCGCCCCACACTAGCATACAGAGCCATCCAAGATAAGATTCTAATTAATGTGTATGCTGCAGCCTACACCGACAATTTATCCTGGAACTGTCTCAGCTGTGATAACTATATATATCTCGCTAGGTCAAAAATTCCATACAATCTTCCGTGATCTTCTACACACCGTATGATCTCCCTATCGACGAGATAAGAGGATAATTGCGTTTGCGACACATGTTTGTTTATTCAGACAGGAGATGAACATACAACATTTATGATTCCCAGTATATTAACCAATCGACCTTGTACCTAATATACCAATCATAATGTTTTCAGTATATAAATCCATCAGCCTCTTCGGGGGGTTGGCCTCCCGACGCTTGGCTTCCTCCTCTTCTCGGGCCCTCTTATTATTCTAGAGGGCCCTCGCTACCTGCTCTGGTGGCACCCTATGATGGTTCATGGTTGGCGGGAGCTCGACCAGTTGGCCCTAGAGGTCTAGGAGGGTAGTGGCAGTCACAGCTCTTCACTGGTGCACCCAGCGCCACTCACAATCTCTGACAGTCACACTGTAAGCACGATCCACGCGTGCCAGTTTGGCATTCGTAAGCACTGGGCAGTCCCTCCCCACAAAGAAGAAAAGAGAGTTAGTACCAATATTAGTTTGAAATATATCTAAAAGAGTTGTCGACCCACTAATCGGAGTCCCGCTGTGTTTGAGGAACTCCGGGTGCTCCAGGTCGAGCTTCAGGAAGAAATATGTATTCCACCACCCCGGGGAGTTTGACTTCGGCTCCATGATCAGTGTCAACCTCCCGGAAGCCCAGCGGGTGAAATAGTAATAATGTTTATCGGTGCACTGGTTGATCTGATACATGATGTGCCACTCCCTAACAGTCGGGAGGCCCAGCCTAATGTCCATCCACATGAGGAACACCCCGACCAGGTGGCACCAACTGTTGGGAGCAAGCTGGAAGGGGGAGAGGTTGTACGAAGTGAGGACCTCACAGAAGAAGGGGTGTGCTGGCAGCCCGACCCTATTATACATCGCAGCGGAGTAGAATGCAGCAAGTCAGGGCGACGGATCGAAGCACCTTTGCTTGGGCTTTGGCACATTGTATATGATGTTATGGAAAGCGATTGAGTATGCCAGCGCCTTCATAGTATCCCTGATGACCTCCGAGACAGCCCCCAGTACTCGGTGGGTGTGCCAATTGTAGGGTTTGAGTCTACGATGGACAACACGAGTTGCCATTAATGAATTTCTTGCCAAGGATCGTTCTTAGGGTATGATGCAGTATTTTTATCAAGTAAAAATTATCGAACACGAAGACTCAATTCGCCCGTTGTTTAAGTAAAAGGAATTGATTTTGGAACTTAATATCTAGTCGCGATAAAATGATTTTGAAATTCTAAAGATTAATGTAACAATTAAATAAAATGCCAATCAACTTTCTTGAGATTACCAGAGAGAGAATAGTGAGGAACATAGGATGGATTGGGGTAGATTATGAATATGCTTGGATTTGCTAACTTTACGAAACAATTTCAATAAGATGATTTGGGTCAATTCACATAACTCTAGCTATTACCCTTAGTACCGGTGCAACAACCGTAGATTAATCTCAATCTTACCCTAAGTCTAGGTATGTTAATCTCGATTAACTCCCAAAAGCTCAAGAATTTAATAACCTAGATGCCAATTCACCTATCTTCTAAATGAAACTACACCTAATTATTATTGCAATCCCCTCTAATCATCAAACCTATCAAGTTAGTTCATTGAGGCATACTTTCCAACACATGGTGATCAATCATGAAAGGAACACAAATTCAAATCCACAATAATAATCAAACCCTTGAAAATTCAATTACTCAAACCCAAACAATATTCAAATCAATCCCAATCACATCCAAATCCTCAACAATGAGTTTAGCCACTCATGAATACAATGAAAATCGTCAATATCCCAAAGTAAATCATGGAAGAGAAAGGAGAACAAGAAAGCTTAGGATTTTAATGATGAATCTTCAAATCTAGCTTCGAATCCTTCCTTCCACCTTCAAATTCCAGCCTTGAGATGTGAAAATCGCTTCAATCTCGTGCCTTAATCTCTCTAGGGTTTTCAAAAGTCGAACCCTTACTTTGTAACATCCCTTGGCCTTTTATAGTTAAGAAATTCGCAGCTTCAGGCCTTTTGATCCCGAACGGGATCCTCCTTTGCAAAGTTCCATCCCGAGCGGGATGGAACAAAATTCTCGCCCAAAAATTCTGACAGGTCCCGAACGGGATGAGTGGGTCCCGGGCGGGACGGGCTTCGGCCTTCCCATTTTTCTCCTCCATTCACGCCAGATTTCCAAGTTCCGAATGCACTGAGCCTCCTGAGCACGGGTCCCGAGCGGGATCAGCCTGTCCCTAATGGGACGGGCCTCGAATTTTTGCTTTTTTGCCCCTTTTTACTCCCGAATGGGATGTGTGTGTCCCGAATGGGATTTACTTCGCCCTTGGCCTCAATTTAGCTCCAAAACTCGAGTTTCTAGCACTTTTCGTGACTTGCACACTCAAAACAACTCTGGAACACCAAGTGAAGGAAAATCAATGAAAAGAATAGATATGTGTGTGATTTGTGCACCTAATCCTCATCAAATCATTCAATTCATATTCCAAAAATAGTACAAATTACGCACATATCAGGGTACCAGGAATAAATTTCAATCAAATAAACCATGCGATCCTATGCATGCTCCTACAAAATTAATTGTAGAGGATGGATTCAGAGAATACCTGATTTCATCGTTTGATTTACAGATCTAGATCAGAGCCAATAAGGATGAAATAGATCTGGATCTGAATCTAAAAGCTGGCGATGAATAGTTGTTCCTACAGATCTGATCTTCTGATCTGTTCCCTTGCTCCTTGGAAATCTGGTGAGGATTATCTACCAAGTTGAATCTGAGATCTGGAGAAATCGATCAGTTTCTCCCTTCTGGATCGCCGCCGCCGTCTCTCTCAATGTACTGAAAAGTCTAACTTGATCTGATAGAGAGAAGGCCTATATATAATGTTAGGGTTTTGAGAAACCCCAACCCAATGGGCTTGAGCAGTTCATGGGCCAGATGCCAATAATAAAGTGGGCCCTCTTTATTAATTAATTATTCCTTGTTCAACCCAGAACATAATTAATTAATAAAACATTGTTTTAACCTTCACCACGGTAACAATGCTGACTCGCCCCTTTATTACCACGTTATTAGGAACGGGTTTCATTAATTAATTTGGCTTATGACAATTGCCACAATTAATTATTCACTTATTTCCTGAGTAATACCACTCACTCCTTTTCACTTATGCCTGAATTAAATAATTCAACCTGCAGGGTTTAGCATAATGAACCTTGTGAGCTCCTCAGGGAATGTCACCATCCTGAAACAGAAATGCTTACCTAAACGTCCAGACTAAGCTGGCCACACACAAATTGCGAACACCCAAAATACGAGTATTATAGTACAAGTAAGACTCGCCACCATGGTAAATCAAAGTGTGGTCAATATGAGCGTGCCCCTTATCCTTCAGTTAGGTTTAAGATCATAGGAAGTATGTTAGGGATCTGGCTCATTCATATGTCAATGAGAATGGCACATCCCACTGTTGATCCAATCAATACATAACCATGTACCGACACATCAAGTAGCTAGGATAAGCCCACTTATGAACCAATGTGCTGCAGCTTAGACCGACAGCCTATCCAGGGACTGTCTCAGTTGTGATACTGTTTATATCTCGCTAGGTCAAACGACTCATATGATCCTCTGTGATCTCCTACACACCATATGGTCATCCCTATAGGCGAGATAATAGGATATTATGGTTCGTTGTATGTTTTTTTCATCATACAGCGAGCATTGTTGTAGCAACACATATATGAAGACCAGTGTACAAAACACTTAATCATTTATGCTTTCAGTATATTATCCCAACAATCTCCCACTTATACTTAAAACATAATACCATTGCTTTATCAAAGTATTAAGTGTGTCTATATTGTCAATCACTCCCACTGCATTCACGTCACCTCTTGTCACGATTTCTCGTATGATGTGATACCGCAAATCCTTTGTGTTTCACCACCTTGTGAGTCTTGGGTTCCCTTGAGTTTGTCATTGCACCAACATGATCACAATTCCATGTGATTTTATTAGGCAAACTCAGAACACACACCTCTAGAGGATAACACCAGAGTTTTACTACTTCTTGCGAAGCTAATGAAGCTATAAAAAAACTTAGCCTTCATACCGGAATCCACAACACACTTCTGTGTTCGATTCCTATAACTCCTCCTCCAAGGCCAACACATAGTTAGAGGTCGATTTCCTTTCCTTATGATCCTCCTGGATATCCGATGCCATTCAACTCACAAGGCTCATTCATTAACCAATGTGTCTATCCAAAGTTGAACTCATATCTTTTTAACATGCTTATAGCATTACAGAAATCTAGCTTCGTTCATTCACAATATAGAAAGACAACAATCATTCTTGTTATGAACGAATCAGCACAGAATCAATATAAGTGACTTGAGATACCTGAACATCCTTTTCTTGTGAAAACACAAGACTTTAATTCAAAAGATGTTTCAAAATCTCATAAGTCTTACTTCTCAAACTGTTCGGATAACCATCTTGTTATGCTTGGCAATATCTCCACTCAATTTTCGAGTGTGAAAATACCATCTACATAATGTGCAAGGAAAAACCACGCTTCCGCTGACACATAACTAGTACATGAAACTATCATTCTCGATAGACAATATCGAAATGTTTGTTACATGACCTGAAGCTCCTTTAAGTTCACACTTGAACTTCCGTGGCTTCCAAATACAATGCTTCTCACCTTACTGCACATAACTTATCTGGTTGTTGCATACAGATGTCATAACCTTTTATCAAGGTACCCGTTTATAAAATACGGATGACGTCATCTATCTTACAGATATTTAAATTCATATGTGTTGTTATGGTTAAAAGAATTCGAATGGGTTTAGTAGTTGCAACCAGTGAGAAGGTCTTGTTGTGAAACATACCTTACTCACTAACCTAGACACTCAATTATACTAGGTTACCATTCGAGCATTCTTCTTGTATATCAATCAGTTGCCTATAGCTGGAAAGTTATTTGGCAATCACAGATCCTGATACACAACCATAACCTTTACTGATTCATTTCTGAATTCATAACTTGACGTCATTAAATTGCATCATTTGTCTTAACAGCTTCGTTGCGCTTTAAGGGATGAGTACGATGTTGTTCTTTAAGCTGGCAACAAGTCCAGAGACTGTTTCCATGAATCAGTACCATTAAGCCTGTTAAGGCAAACTCCCACTGCAATGATGCTCCTTTTACGTTGTCAGTTAATGGTTCATTTAATTTGTGTTTTACCACCTTACACAGGTGACCGTGCAATTGACACCATACCTTCCAAGGTATGCTCAATATGCCACGGGGTATTTCCTGATGGATTTGAATTATCTTCTCTAAAACGTTAGAGAACAATCTCACATTTGGATTCATGGTTTTATCCTATACAACTTGCTTGTATCTAGGATACACAAAGCAACCATCTTTTTTCGTTTACCTGGAATAGCCCACAAAGCAGTACTAGCTTAAACCTTTCTTCCAACCAATCAGTTTCCTATATCAGCTTAACGGCCGAATTACCCATCATTGCCCCTTTTGACAGAGTCATGGTCTGCTAGGGTAATTGGAACTGATTTAGAAGACATTAGATTAAGCAAACATACAACTGCTTTGGCGCTCTTCCTAAAAACAAAAATTTGCCAAAGCCGGCATAACTTATAAACTTTTAAAGAATCTTATTTTGTTTTACCTACAATATCCCAATCGAGGGATAATGGGTGTAGTAAACTTGGATGCAATCCCTTTGCTCTGCCAGATACTGTAGAACCCCATCACTTAAGATACACCATTATGAATGAACCATAATGTTTTTAGGATCTTGTTTAACTTATTCTCTACCTTAGTCTTGAACGCTCTTGATTAAAGCAAGAGACTAAGACTTGTAGTGAACTAGATAAACATATCCAAATCTTAAATGATCACAGTATCAATGCCTGTTAAGGCAACTGTGATCGATGCTAAATCTGCATACAAATTATAGCAAAGGGCAAATAAA
>JAPKLW010000660.1:251356-293988 GCA_026898455.1 Plectranthus barbatus
CGAACTCCGATTGATCCGATTCCAGTTGCGTTGGAAAGCTAACTCAAAGATCTTTCAAATGCCATGCTCCATTAGCTCAGATTCCATCGGTGGAAAAAGTAGTGACTGTTTCTTTGAACATTTGCTGCTTTCGGTACGGGTTTCCATTGAATTTGGCCTAAAACCTGCAAAATCTCACCATGGCAAGCATAATACCCTCTAATATATACTCATGCTCAGTTTATTCAAGAAAACATAATAAAATGCATAAAAGAAAGGAAAAACAAAGCGATAAGTGAGTAGAAAAACGAGCTTATCAAACTGCGGAAGTAGACTCAAACCAGTAAACTAGAAAAACACGAAATAACCTATAGAGATACAATCGCCTATTAAAAGGCCTGGTTACCATCTTATACCTCTAAGTAGTTGTCATAAGTACCATTCTTAGGAATACCTGGAATGTATCCATAATTCCATGAATTACTTAAAACTACTTAGACTGATGTAACCTATCTCTACAGAGATTCTTTTAAATTATACCTTAGAACACTGATAGTTTATGTAATCAAGTAATGAAGAGATAATCATCTATAATAGAAAACATTGTTGTTATTCATTCATGATAGATAAACTCTATCGAATAACTGATAATCCATTACAATAGATGAAACATATGTTTATCAAAGACAAAAAAACATCTCTTCAGAAACTTGAATTAAAACAGAGTTTTTTAACATAAACTCAAAGTAAAATCTCCATCAGCTGAAGTAGCAACTTCCAGCATCAATCTTGGAGATGGTAATCCCGCCATCTTCAAGCCTTAAGCTTGATTCCCTGCAAAGTGTAGCAAACACGATTAGTGACCTCAGTTACCACTACCCACTAAGGAGTAGAAAACCGATACTAACCATGTTTCAACAAGCAATGCAAAAGATGACGTACCTTGTCGCTTAGTTATCAAACTTGGACAATTTACTTTCCAGTGACCCTTCTTGCCACACTTGAAACATTTGTCCTTCTTGTTATCTCTCTTTCCTTTGTTCTCTGCTTTACTATTCTTCTTCTTCATGTCATTACGACACGATTTAGAAGAACTTTTAGCAAGAGATCTGAAATAAACTGATAAGGCAAGACTACTCCCACTGCTTCTTCATTCCTCTTTTCTTTGACATCACTCTTTTGACTCGGAAGCAAATCAGAGTGACTCACAGAAAAGACTGAAGAAGCTTCTGTTGATACAAGATCCTTGAGCAGACTATGAACAGTATACTCACTCTTGTTTTTCTCAACATAAATTCTGAAGTCATCAAATGACTTCGGTAACGTGTTCGGTATCAAGTCAATTTTGACATCATTGTCAATTTGACCACCCATTAATGTGTACTCATCTATGTGCTGGATGAGTGATTCCACATGTTCACGTACCAAACAGTTCTGACCCATTTTCTGTCTTACAATACGCTTGATAAGACTGGATCTAGCATGTCCATCGAGTCCGCCATATGCTACGTCAAGACATCGCATAATGTCACGCTCAAGCCATACATCACTATAACGAGGATGCAATGCATCTGACATACCAGCCAAGATATATTATCTGGCCATGCCATTCGACCACACCCACATGTGATACTGTGCACGCTCCTCATCGGAAGATGTATCAGTCGGCGAACTCAGACAGGGAGTTTGCAGAACAAACAAATGTCCAAATGAATCCAAGAGATAGACAATGTCACTTTTCCATCCAGGAAAATTCGGACCACACAAGGGATTGTGAACGATTGAATTGAAGAGCGATGCAATAATAGACATATCTGAAAACAAATAAGCGAATTAAAGTAAACACATACTACGAACAATTGAAACAAATATGCATAGAACCCTTAGATAAAACAATGCAATTTGCTTCCTCCAATTGCCAAAGCTAATTTACTGCAAGCTGCTTCAGCAGACGTTTACAGCAAACGCTCAACCAGACCAAAATAGGTCCTTTAATTTCTCTCCATGCCAGGTATCCGCCGGCAAAAGAAATTAATATTGGAGATCTTTAGACCATGTTCACCTATCCGGAGCAGGGACATCATTCATGAGTTATACTCCAGGCAACATCTAAGCCAATTAACCACAATCCTAACTCCAGATGTTAAAAGGCGATTTGGCATACGTACTTGACCCATACCGCATGCCCTTTACACCCTTCGTTATGTCATTAAGATTTAATCTTAGAGACCAGTGAAAGTTGTCTCAATGCAAGCCGCTTCAGCAGACGTTTGCTTAGAGGCTCCCACTTCTCATCTTAAACTAAATGTTTTATTTTGAAACCTCATCGCATTAGAACTGGTAAATTATTTCTAACGCAAGCTGCTTCAGCAGACGTTTACGCTTCGAAATGCCTTACTTCTAATGAGAGGTCGTATTTGTGGAGGTCTAATGATTTTAGTTTGAAAGATAACCAAAATCTAGCTTAGTATTTTTAATTCTAAAGGTTTCATGCGCACACATTATTTTATGTTCCCATAAATTATGTCATACCCAAAATTCCATCATAAATCAATATGATCCAGGAATTTATAGACATAATTTAAAGCATAAAATAAATCACATAAGACATGCTCAAAAATAAACTTGGAACATGCTTATAACAGTAAATAATTAAAGCAAATAATCATGCTTCCTATTATTTACTAGTGCGCACATAATAAATCACATCAATACGAAAATAAATAAATTAACAAAAAAATTCTCGTGGCCCTTCAGATGCGATTACATGGAAATAAATTAAATCTAACTATTACAAGATTTAATTCCAATACAGATGTTCAAACTGGGCCTCCGTTGGACTTGAAATCTGATTTGAACTGGGAAAACAACACTTGGCTTCAAATTAGGGTGTTAGGCCCAAAGGGGAGTGCAAAACCCAAACTTCAGACTGCGGGCCGCCTCCGGGCTGAAAAGCCCGACTTTAGGCCTGTGCTGGAAACCTTAGGGTTTGGAAACCGTAATTTCAGCACAGCCGCCAGCCACCAATGCAGCCCGCCGGCGCCGCCTGCGGCAAGAACCCGCATCCAGCCCGTCGCCCGCGCTCAGCCCCAATGCCAGACGATCCGTCGCGCCGGCCGTCACCATCTCCGGCGTGTGCGAACGTGAGAAGCAGCAGGGCCACTGCTCGCAGCCATTGCTGCGCAAGGCCACCGCCGCGCGCAGCCGCGCGCGGCCCCTGCTGCTCCGCCACTGCGACTCCCGTCACCACCCACCGCCGCGCCTACGTAACCTCCGGTGCCTGCTTCTTTGCCTGTAACCGTCGCCATTCAATCGGACATTTGTGTGCTTGGAAGCTTCGCCGGAAGCACGTGCGCAGTAGCTCTGAAACGGGCGCGGCCCAGCCGTAGGGAGGAACCCTGCCGCCACCACCCGCCTACTTTGCTGCCGTGTCCATGGCTGGACGTTTGCACGCCGCTGCTAGACCGCTAATGGCTTAGGCTTGCCAGAAACACACGCAGCGGCCTGAACAGACGCGGCCCAGCCACAGGCAGGTGTTCTGCCCGCCGCCGCCACCTGCCACGCTCGCCGCCGCCGCCGGCTGCTGAAAGGCTGAACCCTTGTTCAAATCGCCTTCATCGCTCTTCGTTCTTCGTTTCTTATTCTTTCGGATCTCTAATTCTCCAATTTTTACAGATTTGAAATAAAAGAAAAATACAAAAATAGATATTACATGATTTTCCCTATTAAATCTAACCACGGATTTTCTCGTGGTGAAAAACAGATCCAAAAATGAGAAGGCCACGAAAACAAAAATGACAATTTAAATCTATCCATGAACATACATATTCATTTAGTTTCAATCTATCCATGATAGAGCCTAAGAACATCAACCTGGCTCTGATACCAATTGTAGGGTTTGAGTCTACGATGGACAACACGAGTTGCCATTAATGAATTGCTTGCCAAGGATCGTTCTTAGGGTACCAGGAATAAATTTCAATCAATTAAACCATGAGATCCTATGCATGCTCCTACAAAATTAATTGCAGAGGATGGATTTAGAGAATACCTGATTTCACCGTTTGATCTACAGATCTAGATCGAAGCCAATAACGATAAAATAGATCTGGATCTGAATCTGAACGCCGGCGATGAACAGTTGTTCCTACAGATCTGATCTTCTGATCTGTTCCCTTGCTCCTTGGAAATCTGGTGAGGATTATCTACCAAGTTGAATCCGAGATCTGGAGAAATCAATCAATTTCTCCCTTCTGGATCGCCGCCGCCGTCTCTCTCAATGTACTGAAAAGTCTAACTTGATCTGATAGAGAGAAGGCCTATATAGTGTTAGGGTTTTGAGAAACCTTAACCCTAATGGGCTTGAGCAGTTCATGGGCCAGACCAGGGACCAGATGCAAATAATAATGTGGGCCCTCTTTATTAATTAATTCTTCCTTGTTCAACCCAGAACATAATTAATTAATAAAACATTGTTTTAACCTTCACCACGATCACAATGCTGACTCGCCCCTTTATTACCACGTTATTAGGAACGGGTTGCACCAAACTAACATGATCCACATATTTAATGTTTTCGACATTCATTAATTAATTTGGCTTATGACAATCAGCCACAATTAATAAATCTCTTATTTCCTGAGAAATACCACTCACTCCTTTTCACTCATGCATGAATTAAATAATTCTACCTGCAAGGTTTAGCATAATTAACCTTGTGAGCTCTTCAAGGAATGTCACCATCTTGAAACGGATATGCTTATCTAAACGTCTAGACTAAGCAGGCCACACACAAATTGCCAACACCCAAAATACGAGTATTAGAGTACATGTAAGACTCGCCACCATGGTAAATCAAAGTGTGGTCAATATGTGTGTGCCCCTTATCCTTCAGTTAGGTATAATAAGATCATAGGAAGTATGTTAGGGATCTGGCTCATTCATATGTCAATGAGAATGACACATCCCACTGTTGATCCCATCAATACATAACCATGTACCGACACATCAAGTAGCTAGGATAAGCCCACTTATGAATCGATGTGCCGCAGCTTAGACCAACATCCTATCCAAGGACTGTCTCAGTTGTGATACTGTTTATATCTCGCTAGGTAAAACGACTCATATGATCCTCTGTGATCTCCTACACACCATATGGTCATCCCTATAGGCGAGATAATAGGATATTATGGTTCGTCGTATGTTTGTTTCATCCGACAGCGAGCATTGTTGTAGCAACACATATATGAAGACCAGTGTACAAAACACTTAATCATATATGCTTTCAGTATATTATCCCAACACCAATCGGACAGTAGCACGAAGTCGGCGGCCACCTCAGGCTCTAGGACAACCACGTCGACTTTGCGGGTGGCATCGCTTGTCTCTCCTCCACCCAAAGTCCTATCTAGCCCGCGGATCACCTCCGAGAGCATCTTGTCATCAGAGGAATCGGTGTGGGACTACCCTTCAGGCTCTCTGTCCTTCCCACTTGGACCTGGCCCTTGACAACGTAAACTCCAGTTAGAGCCGATGAAATCAGCCGCTGTAGGACCCCTTGGAGGAGAAGGGGTGAGCAGTGGTGTAGGGTTAAACTCTCTTGAACCAAATCTCTCACGATTTTGGGAATCGGAAGCTGTAGAAGACATTTTTAGAAAAGAAAATATGGAAATCTTGAAATAAAATAAACTTAAGAAAGAAAAAAGAAGAAGGAGGCGAGCCCTGGTCAGCCCATATATCCCACACATGCAAAATCGCGAACCCTAGGTCCCCTTCCCCAGAACCACCGAAGAGTCAAAAACCAAGGGAAATAATAAGATGGCGGAGAGTGAGAAGGAGAAAATACCTTTCAAAGAATAGAAGAACAAGAAGCGAAAAAGCTTGGAACATTCAACGGAAACAATGATCGAATGCAGATGAAATGCTCGCCCGAAATCACAAAGAGGAAGACATAGAAAGAGAGAGAAAGCTTCTTTGAAAAAATGAGGATCAAATCAAAGGGGCAACGATTATTAACGTGCACCCATTCAACTGCTCAAAACTGCCCCCAATTTTGATGGTTATTACGTAACAACCATTCAGTTTAGGTGGAAAAATTCAAAAGCAGTTCGATACAACGAACTCCCAGACAAAAAGTATGATGGAGATCCAGTTCGCAAGATATATCAAGATATTTCAAGATGATTTGTTGAAGATACTATAGAAGATTTGATATATATCTTGATAAGATTTTATTTAGCTTTAATTGTATTAGATTTGATTTCTAGATTTGTAGGATTTACATTCATTTTATTACAAGATATATTTTCTGTATATCTTGATAGATTTGATATGTTTTTCAGATTTATTTTACTAGTTAGATTAGATTTAGAGATTTGTTTTTCTCCCTACAAATAGGGCTTTATATTTCCATTTTAATTCAATTTTAAGTTAAATAATATTCGTGAGTTTTATTTTCCAATTATCTGAAAGCTCTTGAATTTTTGTTGAGTACCTTGAAATTCAATATTGACTTATCACCCGGACTTAGACATCCGATTGTGGGGTCTTCTACCGTTCTACGTCATTAGTTCTTTAGGTTTTTGGGGCATATATGAGATTCGTCTGGAATACGTCATTTGAAGGGTCGAATTAGGGTTGCTAAACTTTCATCTATTTGTCGTTTCTGTTTCCAGTTCCATTCAAGTCGTTTTCGAGTCGTGTCAACTCTTGTTCCTGGGTTGCGATCTAAACCTTCCCGGTAAGGATCGTTTCATTTTGGTATCAAGATCCAGATCATGTTTTTCTTTTCTTTTCCTTTAAATTGTGCATCTTGTCTTGTTTCGTGTGTCAAAAAATTTAAGTCTTTATCATCCGTCATCTTTTGTCCGTTCTTGCCTTGTCCACTTCATTTTTTTTCATGTCAATTTTCTTAATTTTTAGTTTTATTTTATCATAATTATAATTTTCATTTTTTATTTATTATAATTAGTATTTTTATTTTTTCCCTCTAATTATATATCTATATCATCAATATTAATCCATATCTCATCTATATCATATATATCTCATTCATATTTATCCATATCTTTCCATTCCATATTTATCCATATCTTCACATATTTATTCATATATATCTTGTTCATATCTAATCAAATCCATCCATATATATATATATATATATATTGATATCTATTTCATTCATATCCATATTTATTCATATATATCCATCCATATAGAATCCTAGAATCATCTAGTTTTAAGTTATATATAGAGAAATAAACTATCCGTTAATCAATTTGGGGAATCATTAAGATGAACATTTCATCATTTCAAGAAGGATATGATCCTGAATTATATTTTGATTGGGAGAGGAATATTGAGCATACATTTGATTGTCAAAAGATTCATGGACGTGAGAAAGTCAAGTTTGCAGCTCCAGTTTTTTTATTATGCTCATACTTGGTGGGATTAATTGATGATTAACAAAGAGAAGAATCGAGAACGGCCAATCATGACTTGGAAAGAGATGAAAGTAGTAATGAGGAAACATTTTGTACCTAATTACTACTATCGAAAATTATGTTACAAGTTGCAGGATTTGAGGCAATGATCTAGAAGTGTAGAAGAGTACTATTACAAACACATGGATGAAGAAATGATTCGAGCCAATATAGTTGAGGATACACAGTCAACAATGGAAATATTTTTGGCTGGACTGAATTGAGAAATTCGAGAAAGAGTAGAGGAGCTACAACCTTATGATCACTTGCTTGTCATGGTCGTTACAGCCAGCTATATTGATGATCAATTGAAGAGAAAGAGGATTAATAAAAAATACACAAGTCAAAATCAAGTTAGATGGAAGGAGTCTCAAACAGTTAGTAAATTCTCATCAGAACTGCTTCAATCAGAGAATGAGCAAACAGTGGCAATGATAACCGGATCTGAGTCGATGAGTGGTTCAATTCAAGAGCCTAAAGAAGAGGATATGAGAGTTGCTACAACTTTGTTGAGTCATATTGAAGACAATGCAGGATTCGAGGATTCGGCTACACTCACTATCATTCCCAGTCCAATTTTGGGTATGCAAAGCCAAAGTCAAGAGACCAAGGAAGAAGACATAATAGTTTATACTCCATTGGAGGAAATTGAGGAAGATATCTCGATGTCATTTAATTACACTATTGTTGCAAGAAAAATTTTGAGTGTACATAATCAAGTAGATATACATCAGGGTTCAGGGGAGGAGAAGGATGAGATGGAAATTGTTCATAAGTTTGTTTCTGCAAGTACTATTATTCTGAAAAAGAAGACACATGGAGAAAAGAAATTGCCAAAGTCTAAACATGATGATGTGCCAAACAAGCCAACCAATAGCAATGAAAGATGGTGAATTGAGTCCCGTACAAACTTAGATTTGAAGACAAATCTTTTTGAAGAGGAGGGGAATGATGGAGATCCAGTTGGCAAGATATATCAAGATATTTCAAGAAGATTTGTTGAAGATATTATAGAAGATTTGACATATATCTGGATAAGCTTTGATTTAGCTTTAATTATATTAGATTTGATTTCTAGATTTGTAGGATTTAATTTCATTTTATTACAAGATATATTTTCTGTTTATTTTGATAGATTTGATATGTTTTTCATCTTTATTTTACTAGTTAGATAAGGTTTACAGATTTAATTTTCTCCCTATAAATAGGGCTTTATATTTTCATTGTAATTCAGTTTTCAGTTTAATAATATTCGTGAGTTTTATTATCCAATTATTTAAAAGCTCTTGAATTTTTGTGGAGTACCTTGAAATTCAAACTTATCAACTAAACTTACACATCCGATTGTTGTGCCTTCTACTGTTCTGCATCATTAGTTCTTCAGCTTCTTGGGGCGTATATGAGATTCGTCTGGAATACGTCATTTGAAGGGTCGAATTAGGGTTGCTGAACTTCCATCCGTTCGTCGTTTCCATTTCCAATTCCGTTCGAGTTGTTTCCATGTCGTGTCAACTCTTATCCCTGGGTTGCGATCTAAACCTTCCCGACGAGGATCGTTTCAAAGTAGCTCGCTCATTCAAATTACTAAAAACCCCACTAGGGCTATGAGAGCTCCATCCCAACAACGTGGTACCTCCACGAGTACCCCTAAAACTACAAAGAGGTCGTGACATACATCACACTCACAAAAAGACCCCCCAAAACATAAACTAAAACAGTTCGCAGGGGCTAACCAGATGGCCAAATTTGAGAGGAGTCTGAAAGGCCAACATCTAGGAAATTGATTCGCCTAGGAAAGGCAACAATGCAACGCAAAACGACCTAATTTTTTGACTCACCGGGCTTCCCAAAAAGTCCCCCGCTGAGTCGAAGGGGCTTTTGTTGGGGTATGATAAAAATTAGCCCATCTAGAGGCCCAAAGCGTGGCCTAACACCACTTTGGCAAGCCAGTTAACAAGCCAGCCCAAGAGAAAGCAGTCCAAAGGAAGAAGAAGTACGATTAAAAGCAACTCCCAAGAAGCAGTTCGATTAGAGCAGTCCAATCAAGATACAAAGTAGTTCAATGAGCCGAACTGGGAACCCAACGGTTACTAAGTTGCTGCCCAACGGTCAAAAGAGTTAATGTGCAACAAGGGGATAAGCTCGTGAGATTATTGGAAGTGGTTGTAGATGATTGACACAGCCACTCTGATAAACCCAGAGTTCGTTGCCCAATAGACCGCGCAGAATTCTAGGAAACCCTAGGGAATTTGGGCCTCCATATATAAATCTTTGTAAGCCAATTTTCGACACTTAACCCTACACATTCAGATTTCTAGCATTAACTTTATCTTTTGATTTTATCAAGAACTATTTACACATTATTCATTGAAGCTCGACATCGACGGGCTAGCTTCTTGATTATTGTACAATATTCCAATTTAGATCAATCGTTCAGTTTTTCAAACTTTGATTTGTCTCATATTTTATGCATTATCTACCATTTTCTACATTACTTGAATCAGTAGTTCCCAATGCCCTGTATCCGCATGAATCGGGCCTCAACACTAGCATAGTAAATCTCTATTGGGGCCAGCCTACAATGCACTTGCAGAGGGTGGGAGTTATGAAGCATTGGTTTTGAAGTCAAACAAGCCATCATTAAAGTTAATTTTATGAAGTTTCCGGAGAAGAAGGAATAGGGGCCATACTCAAGGAAGGAGCCATTGTAACTTCCCTCACGAACATGAAAAGGTGATTAAGTTTTCTGAAAGAATGGGACATTTCGAATCCCAGGGGATCGGAACCGTCAACAACAGAAAAGATTAGAGCATATATAGCTCCCATATCTTGGACTCCATATGGGTCATTTCACCAATTCCCCGGAGTACTACCAAGACGCCTATGAGCAAAGAGATTTTGTTGTTGCTCAATGGTAAGAAAAGATCATCGTCCTCATAAGAATTTTGTCTGAGATGTTCTTCCCACTACTCAGTTCCCCGCTCATAGCGAGGGTTTTAGCCTCAGAATCGAAGGGCTATAAGAAGTCATTATCTTCAGACCATGACTCCTTCATCATAAGGCGTATGATGGATAGTCAGGTGGGCCTAATGAGGATATTCCTTACATCACGTGGAGTGGAAGACTCCTTACTCGTCAGGTCTCGACCGCCATTCTTCGGCTATGTCAGACGACCGTCTTCTCCGCTTCCCTCTAGGATGTTATGATGGGGAAACTAAAGACGGAGATGAGGAGGTTCATGCAGAAGCATGGTGGTGCTCATTGAACATCTTCTGCGCCTTCTTCAGATCCTGGTTTCCTTCCTACTCGATCTAATAGCTTTTCTACCTTGGGTCACAATCCATTGTGACAATCGCTTTGTTGTGGACGTCCAAGGGAAGAAGATCTTGCGTAGTGAGCTATTGCAGATAGGATCAAACTTGAAGAAAGCTTATTCCTGTAATGAGCCTCACTACAGAATCAAGTGGTGAGACTTAATTTTGCGAGATTCAGGAGAAGCTGATTGGTCTTTGATAATTTCCTTCTGGAGAGGACAAGACTCTATGCTGGTTGGAGCTGAATTGCAAAGATCAACATAAGAAGAAGACAAAGATTATTAATCATTGTATCTTGTATTTACTGCTTTCTTAAGTAGTAAAAAAATCAATGGAATATATATTTACTTCTGCTTATTTTGCAGACAATACCTTGTTGTCTCAAAATATTTCACCTCTACTTACTGGCTCTACACTCCGAGGTGTAACCAGTTTTTATTTTGCCCTTGAACTTAATTGTGAATGTGTGGTTAAGAATTTAGTTCTTGAGTATTATACTTGTTAGAATATCATTCTAAACTCGACAAACTGACTTACCTACCAGCTTAGTGATGGGTTTGACAACATAAAAAAATGGGAATATTGTTAGGAATTTTGGATAGAAATTCCCTCACCTTTTGTATTTTGATGTGTCAAACATGTATAGAAACCACCCTAGGAAGCGTCTCTAGATTAGCTTAGTAGTACAAACTTGTAATATCCACTTAGGATTTTTATCGAGCTGTAAAAGCTAATCAAGACAAACTGGGCTTGTGATCGAAGACATCAGTTTGCTCATCGTGAAGACAAGAAGAAACAAAGACTTAAGTGATGAACTGACTACCACTTTAGCTTGAAGAAACTCACACCGATAAACTGCTGATTTCACCAGCTGGGAAAATCACCAGTTTATCATGTTTAATTTCTTTTTATGAATAAAGACGAAGACTTGTTTGAGGAATCACAAAAGTCAGACTTAAGGAAAATGAGATTCCTTAAATGTCCGAAGTTCAAATGTCTAGTTTGGTATTCCTCATACTGGTGAGCTGTTCTGACACACAACGGGATGTTGATATTCTATGTTAGAAAAGAATGGAGCGGTGCGGCAGATCACACTAGGCAACCTGTCACCATCCAATCAGAGACCTAACAAATAGTTCAAAATTCTAATTATCTCTAAACGACTCTTTCGCCAAACCCTTCCTCACTTCGTTTGTAAATAGACAAAGACATTCTCAGAGGAAAGGTTACGAGTTATGGAATTATGATTACAAACCCACAAAACTTCTGCTAGAGCAAATTGATAACTCTACATCGTAACCGTCATTCTGAACAGAGATTCCTAGAGTTTTTCTTTCCTATTCGAGGCTATTTTCAAATAGATTACTGTGTCCCATCTAACACATCAATGATCCACATTGACTGAAAAAATGCTAAATTTTATCCCTGTTTTTGTTCATTAAATGACAAATTTGTGATTTTGATGCTATTTCATTCGCGTAACATTCATTTTATCTTCACTATTCTTCATTTTATCTCAATTGTTATTCTTTATAAAGTAAATTCAATTTATTCACATAAAATTCATTTTTCATAACAATTATTATTATTCATTATAATGTAAATTCGATGTTGTTGTACTTACGACATTTATTTTTAACTATTCTTCATTTTATCTCAATTTTTATTCATTATAAAGTAATTTGATGCATTATATCTCAACAAATATTTATTAATAGTACATTATGATCATTTAAAATTTTTAATAATTTAATTGGAAGAGGGAGAAAAAAATTACAAAATCACCCTAGGAAGCGTCTTTAGATTAGTTTAGTAGTACAAACTCGTATTATGCACTTAGGATATTTATCAAGTTGTCAAAGCTAATCAAGATAAACTGGGCATGTGATCAAACCCATCAGTTTGCTCATCGTGAAGACAAGAAGAAACTAGGACTCAAGTGATGAATTGATGACCAATTTAACTTGCAGCAACTCACACCATTAAACTGGTTGATTTCACCAATCGGGACAATCACCAGTTTATCATGTCAAATAATATGGAATTTTTTTTAATCTTGAATGTTGCTATGCAAAATTGGATGATTGATATTTATTCTGACATTAAGAACAATTCTTATATATATATATATATAGAAGATGAGTTAGGTGAAAACTATTTTATGTGAATAAACTAGAAACTTATAAATAACATATTCATTAATTATAAACAACACTTATTTTAATCATAAGAAATATTTTAATATGTTAATTAATCTTTTCGGTGATGTTATTTATGTAAAAATAATAATTAACATTAAAAAGTAAAATTATCATATTAAAAATGTTATTTATGATTCAGATAAGTGTAATTTACAATTCACGAATATGTTATTTATAAAATTTTATTTTATTGACAGGAAAAGTTTTTAGATAATCCATATATATATATATATATATATATATATGTATATATATATATATATTATGTAAAAATGATAATTAACATATCAAAGTATTATTAACACATTAAAATATTATTCAGGATTGAAATAAATGTTATTTATAATTCATGAATATGTTATTTATAAGTTTTTAGTTTATTCACAAGAAAAAAGTTTTATATAACCCATCCCATATATATATATATATATATATATTGTAGTGATCATATGTTAAAGTCTTCCACCATGTTAAATAGGAAATAATTTAGATCGTATATTTTGTTGATCCAATGGTTATAATAATTCAGGATTTATTAGATAAATAAGGTAATTAGGGTATCTAAGTAATTTAGTCTTTGAATTGAGTAATCGTCATTATATTTCCTTAGATCTAAACATTCTATTTCCTCATTTTCTCTCTCCATACAATATAATTGAACGATTATATCTGTCTCGATTCAAATCTATTTCTTACAAGTAATATATCAAATTAAACATATTGTTACGATGATTCATATGTTATCCATATTGCATATGTTGAATTTTGAAGATTCTCACGAAAATCTTTATTTTATATTTAGCTGGAATATGTTCATTCATGATAAAAAAATGCATCAATTACGCATAAAAAAGTGTTCCAAAATATTTGCATTTTTTTGCAACAAATGATGCATTCTTAACTTGAACAAGATGCATTTTTATTTAAAGTATATACATTTTGTATTCATATTTAGTGCATTTTTTGCACTGATTATATGCTGCAATTTTATGCCCAAAATATTGCATTTTTTTCATTAAATGTATGCATATTATATTTTATGAATTGCGCGAAATGAAATTTCTCAATATATATTTTTCTCATTTTTGCCTTCAAATGCTAGATGGTAACAAAAATAATGTCTTTAAAATCTTCTCGGGTGTTAAAGAAAAATAAATGTGGATCAGTAAAGATCAAAATCAATGTATGTGATCAATTTAAATCTGTCCCAATTTCGGTGCATTATTTGTGTTACCATCTAGCATTCACGGGCAAAAATGAGAAAAATATATATTCAATAATTTCATTTCGTGCAGTTCATAAAACATAATATTCATACGTTTGATGTAAAAAAATGCAATATTCGAGCAGAAAACTACAACATATAATCAATACAAAAAATGCACTCAATATGAATAAAAAAATGCATATGCTTTAGAATAAAAATGCATCTTATTCAAGTTAAGAATGCATCATTTGATGCAAAAAAATTGCAAATATTTGGGAACATTTCTTATGCATAATTCATGCATTTTTCATCGTGAACGTAAATATAATGAAAAATGTATATCATCTGAATATAAAATCAAGATTTTCGTGCGAATCATCTAAATTCAACATATTTAATATGGTTATCATATGAATCATCGTAAAAATACGTTTAATTTGATATATGATTCCTAAAAGATAGATTTTAGTCAAGAAAGATATAATTATTTGATTATAATGGGAGGAAATAAAAAATTAGAAGAGAGAATGTTTAGATCTAAAGATTGAGAAGAAGGTTACTCAAAATTAAAAGTTAAATTACTGAGATGCCCTAATTACCTTATTTATTTAATAACTGTTGAATTATCACAACCATTGGATCAACAAAATAAAGGATTTAGATTTATTCTTATTTAACATGGAGGGAGCCTTTAACATATGATCACTACCCTATATATATATATATAGGGATGCGACAGTGAGAACACCTCTTACCATGAGAAATAAGAACTAATCCTCGCCATTGATTTTGATGAATGTACGCTCAGGATTTTAATAGAATTTTCGATCATTTTTATCTTAAAAAAACCTGCATTATAGGGTATTTTTGTTATTTTGTACTTATTTAAGATTTTACTTTTTTTTAATCTCGCAGGAAAAAACATATTGCATTTTATCTATCATTTTCTGCATTATATAATATAACTGCATGCATTATATTGTGCAACTCTATTCATTATATAAGAATTCGTGTACTGTTACGAGAATTATGCATATAATCACTAATTTTCATTTTTTACGATGATTTTTAGATCAAAACATAGGCAATAGGGATTTCGTTTGAAAGATAATTAAATTACCTTTAATTTGATATATGATACATTAAAAAATAATCTAAATCGAAGGAGTCATGATCATTTAAAGATTTAGGATGATTTTAGAGGAGAGAGAAAAAACGATACAAAATCACCCTTTATTGCATGTTTGTAACACCCCACACAAAATATTCATTGTAATTATCGAATTTCAAAGATTTATAATTTTCTATCTAATTAATTCAGAATTTCCGCGATCAATTTACCTTGGGAAATTATTATTTTGGCATTATTTATTTGTCACCTTTATTTTATTGAAGGAAATTATTTATTATTAATGGGCTTAATTAATATCGATTAATTATTCGGGTCACCGACACTTTCTTATCGGGAAAATATCAATCGATAAATATTCGTAGATCGACAAAATATCATGGTCTCCCGTGCAATGATGCGAAGAGATGTGGATTTGACGTGAGTTGATGTTAAAGTGACCGATGTAACAAGCGAATGACAACCATTTTAATCTTTTTGATTTTCGGTAATTTCGAATTTATCCTCACCACCCTATTATAAATATAACCTTCCCCCTTACTCCACCATTTTCACTCTTTCTCTAATCTCTCTCCATAGAAATTCCGGCAAGGATTCCGGCAAAGCTCCGACGAGGTTCCGACGAAGTGTTTTCAAGGTAAAGCTATACCTTTTCGGAATCCTTTCTTCATTTCCTTTCCATTTCTATCCTTATTTTCACCATTTTTTGTTTTAGAAGTGAGAAGTTTGGAGACTAAGTGTTGATCAAACTCACGAAGGTTCATTAGCGTCAAGGAGGTATAAATCGAACCACCCTCTAGCTACTTGGTTGGTTTAAACATGTTATAGTTTATGACCTAGTTTATGAATATTATGATCTAGGCTTAATTTTGAGTTTATGAGTATGTATTCATGTTTAGCATGTTGTATTATGAGCCTAGAAATGATATATCGACCTAGGAATCGAGTTTTGGTGATTTTGGAGCATACTTGAGATGTTTGCCCTATATGGAAATATTGAGGTTTTATTTCGATTCCAACATGTTTTGGATGTTTAAATTCATGTCTAAACTCAATATACTTGCTAGAAAACCATTTGGGGTTGTTAGAAATTGATTGGACGAGCCCAGATAATTTGAGCCAAAAACAAGAAAATCCGCCGAAATGAACACATTCTTTGTTCGCAGTTGTGTCGGTCGACGTGAAGGACACGTCGATTGACATGGTTGTGTCGGTTGATGTGGAATCCATGTCGGTCGACAAGGAACCCTCGCTTTATTTTTCTTACCCTCTTGAAAACCTTCTTAACTTAAACCAATTTCGATTGTTCGATTCGATTAATCACAACTTAATCTTCTCTTGAAAAAACTTGATGAGTTCTCATACTCTCAAGCGTTGTATGATGTTTCATGAGGAATTATGAAATTCTTTCGATCATAATCTTCGAAGAATGTTTCATTATTTGACAAAGTCTCGTATTCATCCAATTGAAATGAATTATAAATTTCGTTTGTAAATTTACGCTCAATATTGAACCGCGAGCTATTGAGTAATGTTTGACTATCTTGTTCATCAAACCAAATTGTTGAATCATTCTTTCATATCCTTATCCAATAGCTCAAATTGAGAAGTCCCAGATGATTAAGAGTCTAGAACTATTTGAGGAATCAGATTATAGATAATCTATTATCCCTTGAGGATTTACTCGTATTCCTTATGTCATAGGAAAGGGCAAGGAAAGGATCGACAGCTAGAGAAATCACTTGCAACCACAACAATTAAGGTGGGCTTACTTTTACCCCTATATTGTGGGCCAAAATAAAATAAAAATGATGTTTTCTTTTCAAACGCATGAAATGAAAATGTTTTGTCTTTTACTATTTTGTCACTGCCTACTGCTTAGTGTTTGATATTTGTCATTTTTGTGGGGAAACCCCACACAGAGAAGAACATTACACGTGGGAAAATGAATGTTGACTACATGTATTGCGAGTCCCTAACAATCGTGCCCGGTTGGTATGAAAAGATGCCACGGGTTAGTGCACTGTGAAGTTATCATGTTAAGGGGTCGCGCCCTACATGGACTAATGTTGTGACTGTGGTTGGTGACCGCCTCCCAGTCATATGTTTTTGCATATAGTGTAAATGTTGAAAACGCGCTTAAATGCATAAAATGTTTTGGTGCCATGGGAGGATTTCAAAGTTAAAACGCCATGTGCGACCCTCTATAAAAGCATGACAAAATTATATATGCATGTTTTCGGGCACGTGTTCACTCTGTGCAATTTGTACTTAGCCACTTGTATTTTTTTTTTTAAATGCATAGGTTAAAAAGAAGATTTGAAGCAAGAGTACGAGGTAGCAGAGGAGTGGAGCTGAAGACCCATCTTTCGTAATAGTTAAATATGGAAGTGTGTATCTTCATATACATATTTCCTTGATAACTTTCCGCTGCTAGACTCAATGTCTTCTGTTAGGGTTTTGTTATTATTAATCTTGTTAAAACTGTGATATTTTGTTTACTCAAGAAGCCAAGGTCTCTTCTTGAGGAGGCACTCTTATGATATTTTGCTTAACTTGGGATAAGTGTGATGATTTCTGTCTCATTCGCTTTAGTTCTTCTTATTGATTGATATACCAAGTGCATGTCTCGTACCCGATGTGCCTCAATTTCTCTAATTTATGTCTTATTTAAAAATCGGGGCATGACAAAGTGGTATCAGAGCGAGGTTGTTCTATTTCCTTCGCTCTGAACCGAGGACCTCATTGTTTCGAGGCCTCCAATTTATTCAATAAGTTGAAAACTTCTTTAGCCACTCCAGCTCCTGCAATCGTACTCGGTGCCACATCAAGAGAAAGTTTTGCATGAATTATGACTTTTAAATTTAAGGCACAAGCCTTCCTTTTGAAATGTTGAAGTTTCGATGCATATATTGTTGTATCTCTTTTATCAAAGATCATGCAAATTTTAATGCATAAATAGTTGCATTCTAATTATCAAAGGTTTTCAATGCATAAATTGTTGCATCTTCATGAAAAAATTTCATATGCATTATGAATGCTTTAATTATAAAGGCCTTAATATAGAACTTCGATGATTTTACGGAGCATGTTTTAGTTTACCTTCGCAGAGACTTAGAATAAGCATGTATTAAGATAGGACTATTATGCATGGTAGTTGACCCTAGAATTATTACCTTATAATTTCGTTACTTTTGCTATTTAAATTGCGCAATCTATTATTACCTTGTCGACTATCTGAGTCTTTTAACTTTACCTGTTGACAAATGGCGCGACAAAAGTTTACCCGCCGAAAACCATTACCCCGCAACGCCTCAGGAGAAAAGGCGAGTCAGTTATTTCTAAAGCTACCAAATATGACACAGAGACTCCCTGAGCCACTTTCTGACGGATTTTTACAAATTCTTGATGGATGCCCATCGACATGGTGTGACAAAGACTGAAGGACTGCGCCACCTGGTTGTACTGATGCCCCCTCAGTGGCAACCGGGGGTTCAAACCAATTTCGTGAACTACCTAGATGATTCCCCTGCGGATAGATCAGACTTAGAATAGTTTTTTTCCCTCATCCGCCTCCAGCGTGCCACTTTCCAGTACCCGCCTCAAGCCCATGACATCGATGCAGGATCTTCCCATGCTATGTATTACGTATCGGACAGAGAGTCCGAGGAAGACCCGGAGGAGGATTCCTCCTACGGACCCAGTGACGAGGATCTGGATGCCAGTCACTACCCCGCTTACCCTACAATGACTCCGAGGATTCCCAAAATACTGACTTGGACCGCCCCATACGGGCAGCTTGGAGGCAAGAGTGCGACACTGATTTGGGAGCCAGTACCTTGATCCCGAATGAGAGGAAGGGTCGGATGATGAAATCGGTCAGATGATGAAATCAAGAATGAGGGAGACAATGAAGATAAGGATCCAGAAAAGGATGATGAGGACGAGGAGGAAGCAGAACAAGAAGCAGGGAGTTGAGGATGTATTATCTTTTGTAATGATTAAGGTTTTCTGTGTTATGATATTTAATTATCTTATCTTGGTGGCAATTTGTGTGAACTTGGACATTACCAAGTACTGTTGGGAATACTGTCCCTTAAAAGACTGTTAACCCTAAATTGTGGGATAACCCATCATGTTATGTGTATCTGTATTTATCATTGTTGTCCTTATTGAGATCCTGAAAAGGATTTTTCATTTCGCATTGTGCATACTTAGGGTTCTGAATACCCATTTTAATGATTAAATATTTTACATAATGCCACCTAGAGAAGCCCCTATAAGAGGTCGAGGCCGTGGACGAGGTCGTGGAAGAGGCCTAGGAAGAGGCCGAGAAAGGGGTCGTGGAAGAGGCCAGCCTCACGAAAATCCATATTAACCACACCAAGAGCAAGGCAATGGACCCCATCCCGAACAAAATTGGGATTTCAATGAAGAGGAAGCACAATTACCTCCTATTAAACCTAAATGGATCGAGGAGATTTTCACCAGAAAAAATCCACCCCTGCTGGATGGAACAGAGGACCCACCAAAGGCTTCAAAACATGGATTAAATCCATGGAAAGAATTTTCCGAATCCTTGACTGCACTGACCGGGAGAAGTCCAGTGCATCTCTTTCTAACTAACTAATGAAGTTGAACACTGGTGGGATACCCATTTCAAAACATTCACCCCTGAGCAAGAAGATGCCCTAACTTGGGATTATTTCAAGGAGGAATTCTACAACAAATACCAGGTATAGAAACAGACATAATTTCATCGCCTGGTACAAGGAGAAATGTCTGTAACTGAATACGGCCGCATATTCAACAGTTTGTAGAGGTATGCTCTAGACGCAGTAAACACCGAACAAAAGAAGGCACTCCAGTTCATGTCTGGACTAAGAACAAACATCCAAGCTTCTGTTGTTTCCCTGACCGGATTAGACAATAAGGACGCACTACAGCGAGCCTTGAACATTGAAGCAACATTGAAGAATGGTTTACAAGGCCCTCTTGGTCTACAAAGCAGAGCAATCAGCAAAACAGGAACAAAGAGAAAGCAAGAAGATGTCCCGCAAACTTCGACAGCCGGATATAAAAGAAATTGGCAAGGCAATCAGAATTTCCGCAACAATCAGGCTGGAAAGAAAAGGAATTTCCAGAATCAAGGGATCAACCGCCAAGGCAACTTCTCCATCAAACACTGAAATCGTTGTTGAAGAGACTATCAAGGAGAATGCGCTGCTTATCGTGCCAACTGCTACAACTGCGGACGTCTGGGATATTATTCATCACAGTGTCCAGATTTTTGCTACCAGCGGCAAAACACTCAATTGTGCGCATTGCAAGGCCAGCTGCAACCGTGAAACACTCTTAACTGCGCTATTCAAGCGAAGCTCATCCAACAAATGCTTCAACAGCAGCAGCCACATCAGCCGCAGCAGCAACAACCAGCTCAATAGCAAGCACAACCAGGATGAGCCTATGCTCTGGAACAACCGAAGGGGAAACCTGACAGGTATAGGATTGATCGATCATTTGTAAGTTATTGTGCTTTTCGATACTGGTGCATCTCATTCGTTTGTATACACAGATTGCATTAAGATTCTAGGGCTTAGTACCAAGAGAACGAAGAACGACTTGTGCATAGTAGCCCCAACTGGAGGGTCAGCCTTCTTGAACCTTATTTGTCCAACCCTAGAAATTTCTTTTGGAGAATCCGTATTAAGAGCCAATGGTTTGAACGTCCTGCAAATGAGAGACGTGGACGTCATACTAGGAATGGACTGGTTAGAAGAGAACCATGCTAAAATTCGGTGCAAGGACCGGATTGTGTCATTTGGACAGTTTGGAAGAGAACCTGTACATTTGTACAAATTTCGGAAAGGAACAAGGATTCCCCTAATTTCTGCCATGCAAGCGTACCGATTGGCCAGTATAAAACATAGTCGAGCTATCCTTGTGTACCTCAATGAGAATGACAAGAAGGGCATTACTGTCAGTGATGTTGAAGTCGTCAGAGAATTCGAAGATGTTTTTCCCGATGAGCTACCTGGATTTCCACAAGATAGGTAATTGGAATTAGTTATTGATCTTGAGCTAGGTGCATCTCCTATCTCAAAATATCCATATAAGATGGCCCCTAGGGAACTGCATGAACTGAAGTTGCAATTGCAAGAATTATTAGACATGGGATTCATTCGACCCAGCATATTGCCTGCGGAGCACCTGTCCTGTTTGTAAATAAAAATGACGAATCTATGCGTATGTGCATTGATTACCGAGAATTGAACAAACTCACTCTAAAGAACAAGTATTCTCTCCCGAGAATTTACGATCTCTTTGATCAAATTAAAGGATCAAAGGTCTTTTCAAAGATTGACCATAGATCTGGATATCATCAGTTGAAAATCCATCAAGAAGATATTCCAAAACAGCCTTTCGGACAAGATATAGCCACTATGAGTTTGTAGTGATGCCTTTTAGATTGACCAACGCGCCAGTAGTATTCATGGATCTTATTAATCTCGTGTTTCATTCATATCTTGACAATTTTGTTCTAGTCTTCATAGATGACATTCTTGTCTACTCAAAGAATGAAGAGGAACATCGAGAACATTTGAGAACAGTCTTGAGGACCCTACAAAAGGAGAGACTGTATGCTAAGTTTAGCAAGTGTGAATTTTGGCTGAAAGAAGTGATGTTCCTATGACACATTGTGTCCGCAGAAGGAATAAAAGTGGACCCAGCAAAAATACAAGCGGTAAAGGAGTGGGAAGCACCTAAAACACCCAATGAAGTTCAAAGTTTTCTTGGGCTGGTTAGATACTATCGTAGATTCATTGAAGGATTCTCTAAGATCACAAGACCAATGACGCAACTTCTAAGAAAATGAATCAAGTATACGTGGACTGAAGAGTGTAAAGCGAGTTTTCAACGCTTAAAAGAAATCTTAACCACTGCCACAGTTTTGGCAGTACCAGAAGCAGACAAAGACTATGAGCTGTATACAGATGCCTGCAAGAACGGTCTAGGTTGTGTTTTGATGCAAGAAGGCAAAGTGATTGCATATTAATCTCGTCAATTAAGGACGCAATGAATTGAATTATCCAACCCATGACCTGGAGTTAACAACAATTGTCCACGCGCTAAAGATCTGGAGACATAATTTCTACGGAGCTAGATGCGTAATCTTCACCGACCAAGAGAGCCTCAATTACTTCTTTGAGCAAAAAGATCTAAATATGAGGCAAAAAATGTGGTTGGAATTAGTGAAGGATTATGACTTGATAATTAATTACCATCCTGGTAAAGCTAATACAGTAGCTGATGCGTTGAACAGAAAAGCTCCAACTAAAGCTTGTGCTGTAATTACGCAAGTGGAAAATTTATTCAAGGAGATGGAAAAGCAAAACCTAGAAGTGATTTCGCCACCTAGGACGGTGAGCATTAGAATAGCAACCTTATTGGCAAGTCCTGATCTAAGGATGAGAATTGTGGAAGCAAAAAGAAAAGACGAAGGTTTTGATAAGATACGACTTCAAATCCGTGAGAAGAAAGTCGCAAACTTTCAAGAAGCTTCCGATAACACCATAATATATGACGGAAGATTGTGTGTGCCAAAGGTCAATGATTTAAAAGAATAAATCGTGAGGGAAGCAAACGAAACTCCGTACACAACCCACCCTGGAAGTACAAATATGTATCAACACTTGAAGTCTAAATTTTGGTGGGAAGGCATGAAACGAGACATTGCCATGTTCGTAGAGCATTTTTTGGCGTGTCGGAAAGTGAAAGAATTGCCTCAAAGGCCGTATGGAAAGTTACAGCCACTTGACATCCCTCAGTGGAAATGGGATGCGATAGCAATTGATTTTGTAACCATTTTACCCAAGTCCCATAGAGGAAACACAACTAGTTGGGTAATTGTGGATCGCTTAACCAAGAGCGCACATTTTCTGCCGATTCAGATTGAGTATGGATCAGATAAGTTGGCCAACATTTATTTCAAGGAAATCATTCGATTACATGGCATGCCAACGACAATTACATCTGATAGAGATGCAAAGTTCACATCTCAATTTTGGACTAGCCTCCAGAAAGAGCTTGGAACCCATTTTAATTTCAGTACTGCATTTTACCCTCAAACAGATGGTCAAATGGAGAGAACCACAAAAACCTTGAAAGATATGCTCAGAACGGTTGTTCTTGATAGAGGGGTGAAATGGGAAGCAATTTTGCTGCTGATCGAACTTTCATACAATAATAATTTCCAAGCCACAATCGGAATGGCACCGTACGAATCACTTTACGGAACAAAGTGTAGATCTCCGTTATATTGGGATGGAATTGGAGAACTAAAATCTTAGGACCCGTTTCAGTCGCTGAGATTATAGGAATTTTTTGACAGATCCGTGCTAGAATCAAAGAAGCTCAGGATCGACAGAAGTCTTACGCTGAGTTTTGAAGTTGGAGACAAGGTATTTCTCAAGATATCGCCATCTAAGGGAATCATTCGTTTAGGAGCTAGAGGCAAACTTAGGCCACGATACATTGGTCCTTACAAAATTTTTGAAAGATTGGTGTCGTAGCCTATTGTTTGGCTTTACCTCCCAAGTTTGGGAATGTGCATAACGTTTTTCATGCGTCGCAACTACGGAAGTACGTTTTTTATCCAAGACAAGTTATTCATCAAGATGAAGTTCAACTCCAGCCCAATTTGACTTACGATGAAGGACCAGAGGCAATCATGGATCTTAAAACACAAGAGCTCCGCAACAAGAAGATCAACCTTGTCAAAGTACTTTGGAAGCATCATGGCACTAAAGAAGCAACATGAGAACTTGAAGACAAGATGAAGACAAAGTATCCCGAACTCTTTTTGTAATCTGCAATATTTTGGGACGAAATTTTTTGTAGTGGAGGAGAATGTAACACCCCTCATAAAATATTAATTTTAATTATCGAAATTCCGAGATTTATAATTTTCTATCTAATTAATTCAGAATTTCCGCGATCAATTTACCTTGGAAAATTACTATTTTGGCCTTATTTATTTGCCACCTTTATTTTATTGAAGGAAATTAATTATTATTAATAGGCTTACTTAATATATATTAATTATTCGATCACCAACATTCTGTATTGGGGATAATATCAATCGATAAATATTTATGGATTGACGAAATATCACGGTCTCCTTTGCAATGACGCGAAGAGATGTGGAGTTGACATGCGGTGATGTTAAAGTGACCCATGTGACAAGCAAATGACTACCAATTTAACCTTTTTGACTTCGGTAATTCCAAATTTACCTTCAACTCCCTTCTATAAATATAACCTTCCCCCTCACTCCACCATTTTCACTCTCTCTCCAATCTCTCTCCAAAGAAATTCCGGCAAAGCTCTAACGAGGTTTTGACGAAGGGTTTTCAAGGTAAAACCATACCTTTTCGGAATCCTCTCTTCGTTTCCTTTCCATTTCTAACCTTAGTTTCTCCATTTTTTGTTTTAGAAGTGAGAAGTTGGGAGACTAAGGGTTGATCAAGCTCATGAAGGTTCATTAACGTCAAGGAGTTATAAATCGAACCTCCCTCTAGCTATTTTGTTGGTTTAAACATGTTATGGTCTATGCCCTAGTTTATGAATATTATGATCTAGGCTTAATTTTTAGTTTATGAGTACGTATTCATGTTTAACATGTTGTATTATGAGCCTAGAAACGATATATCGACCTATGAATCGAGTTTTGGTGATTTTGGAGCATATTTGAGATGTTTGTCCTATTTGGAAATATTTAGGTTTTATTTCGATTACAACATGTTTTGGATGTTTAAATTCATGTCTAGACTCGTTATACATGCTAGAAAACCATTTGGTGTTGTTAGAAATCTATAGAACGAGCCGGGATAACCGTTTGAGCTGAAAACAAGAAAATCCGCCGAAATGAACACAACCTCCATTTTGGCCGATGCAACTTGTGCCTCGGTTGACGCGGTTGTGTCAGTCGATGTGAAGGACATGTCGGTCGACGTGGAATCCACGTCGGTTGACACGGAACCCTCGATCGATTTTTCTCTATCGATCATTTGTATCGGTCAATATACGCCTTATATTGGTTGACGTACATTTCATATCGGTCGATACACATACATCGGTCGATTTTCATCCATTTCAGTTGAAGCATTCATTTCAGTCGACAAAGCATTCGTTTCGGTCGACATACACTCTGTGTCGATCGACACAGACTGCTTATCTTCGATATCCTTTGACATCTCTTATCCATTAGATCTAAATAAATCAATGGTTGATATACAATCAAGCAACAACTATAACACAATTGAGAATTTGCTTGATTGCGGTTCAGATGTTGCTTCATTAATATGATGTTTGATTGTGTTACAGTTGCTGCTTGATTATCAACTATTGATTTATTGAGATCAAATTGATCAGATTCATGCATTTTCTTAGTGCTGAATTTTTCTCACATGATCCGCTCCATATATATATATATATATATATATATATATATATATATATATATGCAGAGAGAGAGAGAGAGAGAGAGTTTCTTTCAAATTCGAACTAAATACCATGAATGAATAGTTACCTAAGATCAGAGCGTCCATTTTATTGATTTAGAGGCTGAATTAATGACACGTGATAGATTATTTTTTTTATTTATTTAATTGAAAGGATGTTATGGGAAGAAAATATTTTGATAATTTTTGGTAGATTTTATATAATAGGCAGTTACCTACTTTCATACTAAATCAAATATTAAAAATATCTTTCCAAATTCTTTTTTATTTATACACATGCTCAACGTGGATTAAACAAAAACCCTGCTGATCATTCCAAATCCTCCCTCGCTGCCCCCTTCTCCACCGTCACCCAGCCCCTCGCCGCCCACTTCTCCACCGTCACACAGCCCCTCGCCGCCCCCTTCTCCACCGTGTGGTATGTCGTCCATCGCTTCAACAACCCACATGTCACTTCTATTAGGAATATTGTTAGATATATTAAAACCCCTTTGTTTTCAATGTTTGTTTATTATGTTTTGGTGCATAAAAGCTCAAGCCGATCTAGTTTCTAGCAACTTAGTATCGAGTCGAAATGTAAAAGTCCTGTATAGGTCATTTATACTCGAGTTGTAATAGAACTAGAAAAGAAGAATTAAGAATACTGAAGGAATTAACAGACTTGATGATTGCTGAAGAAGCTAGTAAAGGCTAGCGAACACGGAGGAATGTTGAACAAGAGAACGCTGAAGAAGTAACGCCAGCATGCTGCGAAGATCATAGCAAGTCTGCTATGACATCAGCTTAATGCCTACCGCCAGCAAACACTCAACAACAATCAAGGAATACACAAGTCGAAAATTAGAAGGACCAAAATCACAAGAAAACCTGACGAATCAAAGAATATAATAATCATCAGACACAATGGAGGTTTCAAGTTCAAAGTGAAAGATCCGTTCTGACAAAGACGACTACAAATAGGAGCTACGCCAATCATAGACAAGGGAGACTTGAAGAGTCCCTGTACGCTGCGGAAAAAGAAAGAACAAAGATTGGTGTGCAATACCATTGAGTCTAACGGATAAGATTCAAACGACAGTTTGAATCTTCACTTATAAATAGGTGTCGTCCTAAAATGATTCAAAGGTTCGCGAAATTCTATCCACAGAGAAAACAAGAGAAGATCCAAACATTCTCTACACTACGCAAACTCATCCGAGCTAGTACATAATTTTTAAGCTTTTTCACAATCTTCATACTTGAAGCTCGAGACCTTTGAAGTTTAAGTTCTATAGGTTCATATTGGGATTCCTTCTATTCTTAGAAAGAATCTAGCAGTCACCTTGCCGTGAAAGCGTGATTATTACAGGCATCACCAACACAAGGATAGGTTCTAGGAAGAACTATAAAACTCCCACAGTCGATGTCGAATGAGAAGGGAGGTTTGTCCTCACTCTACGGAGCAAAAAGGTGAAGAATGAAGACTGAGGTGCTTGATGGTGCGCGCTGACCTGACGGAGGAGCTGCTCAACCTTAGATATCAGGCCTTACCTTGTATTCAATAGATTAGTGAATTTTTAGTCACAGGACTGAAGAGTGGACGTAGAACAGTTGATCAAACCCCTATAAATCTTTGTGTCTCCTTTACTGTTTTATTTCGTTATTTTGTGTACGCACAAACTTGAAACTCAACAAACCAAATGTTGTTGTATAGTCTGCAATTAATTTAACGAATATTGGAGCTAAAACACATTTGATAAACACGTGCTAAGTCGAGACCTTAGCAAGATAAGCGCAAGACATTATTAATACTTCCACTGCATATAAAACACTCTGTTCGGGGACCAACAAGTTGTATCACAGCAGTTGGTCTTTACAGACTAGCTGCTTCTGAGTCGCTTAGGACCAGATCCATATTTTCCTTGCATATCTGTTTTTTTGTTTAGATCAGGTCAAAAGCAATGGCGAAAAAGAGGTCGTTGAACACGTATATAAACATACATCCCGAGATGAAGCAAGTGATCGAAAATGGACCAATCAAAATCCAACTAGACTATGTTTGCCATGGATTTAATCTTAAATTCCTTGTCACCAACCCTAATGGCAGAAACCTTGGAGTACAAGAATGCCAAAGAAATGTGGGACTTTCTCGGCACTCTAAGCACTGAGATAGATCAAATGAAGTGAAACAAGCTACAATAATGGGTCGATAGGTATGAATCTTTTCAATTGATTCCAGGTGAAACCGTCAAGGATATTGAGGCCAGATTCAACACTATTGTAGCTGAGTCAAAGAAGCTGGGAAGGACGTACGAGCTTCCCAACATAAACTTAAAGATCCTCTAAAGACTACCAATGAAATATTGGTTCGTCAAAGTAACCAGCCTGAAGAAGAAAGATCTGTCTGCAATAAGTACCAAAGAGGTGTTTTCTCAACTGAAGGCACATGAATGGGACATCATGCAGATCAATAAAGCTTGAGAAATAAAGCTTAGAGGAATCAGAAATGGAGGACTCTATCTTGCTGATTGGGAAAGTGGTCAGCAAGCATCATGCTTTATTGCATACAGCGAGGAAGAGACAAACTGGCTATGGCACAAAAGGCTAACGCATCTAAACTTAAAAACTATCAATTATATTCCCAAGAATAACATTGTTGCGGGACTACCCAAGGAGACCTTCAAGAAAGAAGTAATATGCAGAGCCTGTCAACAAGGAAAACAAGCCAAGGCGTCTTTCGGATTTAACCCAGAAAAGGCCACATCAAGAAGAATCCTTGAGCAATTGCACATGGATTTATTTGGGCCTATAACTCCACCCACTGTAGGTAATAAACACTATAGATTAGTTGTTGTTGATGATTATTCCAAGTAAACATGGATGAGACGACTCAAGACCAAGGACGAAGTAAAGACAAGCCAGCCGGAGCTGATACTTCGAGTTCAGAATGACAAAGAGCTCATGGTGAAATGGATAAGATCTAATAATGGTACATAATTTTGTAATGGAGCATTAATGGACTTTTGCGCCTATGCTGGGTTAGGACATGAAAGGTCCACCGCAAGAACACCTCAGCAGAACGGTCTGGCAGAAACAAGAAACATGACTCTCAAGGAGGTCGTACGAACAATGCTTGCAGATACATATCTAGGTTTGAGATATTGGGGAGAAGTGGTAATGAAACCCTGCTACAATCAGAATAGAAGTTGATTGAACCTTCGCTTCTACAAAACTCCTTCGAAATATATCTTGGTCGTAAGCCTTCCTTAGCTCATCATCATGCTTTCGGTTCACCATGTTATACGCATAATAATGGGAAGTCAAAGTTAAGTACTTTCTCTCCCAAGGCTGACAAATGAGTGTTCCTTGGATATGGACATTCATATCACACGGGATATAGAGTACTTAACAAGACGACCAAGATTGTGGAGATAACAAGCAATGTTATTTTTTATGAAGCTACTTTAGTGCGCATGACCATGAGAAGTCAGGCAGATGTGATTCATTAAACCAATGATGTCAATGGACTTTCGGGATCAAATACTTCTGAAGCTGAACCAATCAATCCGGCTAGGTTAATGAATGAATCATCATCTCCATTGGAGATCTTAACTTATCAGCAAACAGTCAAGATGGTCGGTGATGCAACTGGTAATGCCATAGCTACCATAAATTCTCTCAAGGAACTCATTTCTCAAGGGGGAACACTAGAAGAAGAAGTCAATCACCAAAATGAAGATGTTGATGAGAATCCGAAAATTGTTGAGAGAATTACAGAAGACAACACTGCTGAAGACAGGAATACTACACTTGCAAATTCAAATTCAGTAGACGTTACGATAGAAGACAACTCTTCAGCAGAAGTCAACCCAACAAGCGTAGCAGACAACCTAAACAATCTACATCTTGTTGATTTTCCAATTTCCGAAAATCATATTGGAGCAACCAGCAGTCAAGTCATTCCAGTCGAGGAACTACAAATACTGAAGTGCTTACTTAGAGATTATCCCACTGAAGCAATACTAGGAGATCTTGTAGATCCAATCCAAACCAGACCCAACGCCATGTTAGTTGTTTTATATCTCAAGAGGAGCCTACAAATGTAGCAGATGCACTCAAATAAACTAATTGGATCAACGCGATTCAGGAAGAACTGTCAGAGTTCACTCGAAATCACGTGCGGAACTCGTTGATCGACCAACACATCAGTCAGTGATAGGAACTAAGTGGTTGTTAAAGAACAAGCGCAATGAAAATGGACTCGTCGTCCGCAACAAAGCAAGACATGTTGCCAAAGGATATGTGCAGTGCGAAGGAATAGACTTCGAGGAAACGTTTGCTCCAGTATCTCGGTTGGAAGCAATCTGGTTATTCCTAGCATATACTGCTCACTATGGTTTTTCTGTCTTTCAAATTGACGTCAAGAGCGCATTCCTGAATGGTGAAATTAAAGGAAGAAGTCTACGTGGAGAAACATCCAGGATTTGAACACGGAAACAAGGTGTATAGATTAAGTAAAGCTCTCTATGGTCTAAAGCAAGCCCCAAGAGCTCGGCACGAGATGTTATCACAGTTTATGCTAAAGAATGGATTCAGAAAAGAGAAGATCGATAGAACACTCTTCTTGATCAAAGATGCAGAAGACATATTGCTCGTTCAAATTTATGTGGATGACATCATATTTGGATAAAAAAATATTAGCCTATGTGAAAAGTTTACCAGACTTATATAGACTAACTTTCAGATGAGTATGATGGGAAATATGTCATATTTCCTAGGTCTACAAGTTCAGCAATCCAGCAATGGGATCTTAATTCACCAGAAGAATGATTTAAAGGATCTCAGCAACAAATTTTTTCCAAAGAAGATGAAGACACTGTGGATTCCCATGAGCATAGCATGTTAAATATCAATGGACGAAGAAGGCAAATCCGTAGACCCCACAACATACAGAGGTATTATTGCTTCTCTGTTATATCTAACAGCTAACATGCCAGACATTTCGTATGTTGTAGGAGTATGTACTAGATATCAAGCAAATCCAAAGAAATCGCACATGGAGTATGCATGAAGGATTGTCAGATATCTAAAAGGAACGAAATCCTTATGAATTTGGTATCCCAGAGCAGATGATCTCACACTTGTTAGTAATTTAGACTCGGACTCTGGAGGATGTCGAATTGATCAAAAGAGTACAAGTGGGACATGCCAATTCCTTGGTCATAAGCTGATAAGCTGGTTCAGCAAGAAGCAACACTCCGTAGCAACATCCACTACAGAAGCTGAATATGTGGCTGCTGCAAGTTGCTGTACACAGGTGTTGTGGATCAAACAACAACTTCAAAAGACTATGAAGTCAGCACCAGTTGCATTTCCATATACTGAGACAACAATAGTGTAATGTGCATTACAAAGAATCAAGTACATAACTTGAGGATGAAGCACATTGATATCAGACATCACTTTATTCAAGACCATGTTGAGAAAAGGGATACCTCCGTGGATTATATCAAGACAGTGGATTAGCTAGCAGACATCTTCACTAAATCTTTAGCTGAAAGCAAATTCAAAGAGCTTTGTCTAAAGCTTGGTATATTAGAGTTAGATGAGGTTATGGAAGAATGAGTCCCAACTCTCATTATGTTCTTGGATTTCTCAAAGATATTGAAATCCTTAAGGCCATCTGGAGTTCTTGGATTTATTGGAATTCATAAATTATTTTAGATTATTGAAGATGATGCGAAATAAGAGTGTGTCCAAGCTCATGCTCTTCAAAGGAATTTTGTAAAATTCAGCCCAGTTGCTGAGTTCCAGCTCTCAGATCAAGTCAGGAGAATGTTGAGTCCCAGCTCTCAGCATATTAAGATGATTGCTAAATCAATAACTGTTCAATCAATTTTGGGAAAATATTGGGATACTCAACCGACGTATCATGTAAGATCATCTTTATTAACAAAGAAACGATTGATATTTTCTATCATTACCGAAGATTTCGTTCAAGGGTTGAGACAACTCAGTTCTAAAAATAGCATCTCAAATGGCCACGTGGAAAGTCATACCGAAACCATCGATTCCCAAAGCAGACGAGATGATTAGTTGATGTTAGATATTGATGTAGAAATCCCACCTTAATTTGATATTTTTATGTGTCAAAACCATATACCAAACTCTAGGACTTAGAGTTATTACCTCATGTAATCCTTGTATAGGATGTTCGAGTTATAATAGTCTAGGAAGAAGGAAGTCAACAAAACTGTGGAACAATTTTGAAGAAGAGAACATTCAGACAAAAAAATGTCTTGACTAAGAAGTCGAAGACGAGCAGAGCAAGGTCACAAAAACTGTAGATACAATTTTCACATGGAAACTGCTAAGAGGAAGTTGCAGTTTTGGAACAAGACAGTTTTGCATCAGAGAATGCGTACATGATAAGATGTCCAACAAGTCGCAAGGGAACTTCAAAGAAGTCAATGATAAAAGATCAGACAGATACTCAGCTGCGACTGGAGTACAATGTTGTTCGATGTCTGACACAACAAATACAAACTGCTCTGAAAAGCAGTACGTTGTAGCAGAAAAAGCGAAGAGACAAGTGACTTTTCAGAAGAGCATGGATTTTGATTGGACAACCTCTCCAATGTCTCGACTGGATATTTTTTGGTGTTTCACCTATAAATAGCAGGAACAACAGAGACTTAAAAACCTTAGCCTCTCTGCTCAACCAAATCAAAACGCTAATTTCAATCTCCGACATATTTATTATCTCTCGACTAAAACTGAAGCTCAAGCATTCAACGCTCTCAAGAGAGAAGACATTTCTACCTTAGTTCATTTATTAAACACGACGCATTCATTGCTACAGAGTTTGAGGAGATTCACTGTGTGACATTTAGTATTGGGAATTAATTGTGAATTCCTCCCTTAGGACCAATATTGTAAAAGTTTTGTTGAGTCAAAGATTATTTACTCGGTCGATCATTGCTGAATTCTAGCATAGTCTAGCAACTCCAATGTAATGTCCTGTTTAGGAAAAATATTGAGTTGTAATAGATTAGGAAGTGCTTGAAAAGACTGCTGAAGGATTCAGCAGATGGAACGAAGAATATCAAGTTCAAGCAACTTCGGAATGCTAGAAGTATTCTCTGCAGATAGTAACTGCTAGAGATATCAGCAGACGAGAATGACTACTAGAAACGTTAGAGGTCAAATGATAAGAAGAATGATTGCAAATGCGTTAGCAATCACATGCTGAAGGAAGAGACTGCTTAGGACAAGTGGTAGGCAGTCGGAAGCAAGTGATAGCAGAATGCTGAAGGAGTCAGCATTCGCTAGCATTCTAGCATATTGCTAAGCATTAGCAGTCAGCAGATAAAGACTTAAGTGTTAAAGATGCATCTGCTGAAGGAGTCACCAGATTGAAGAGCCTAGCAATCAAAAGGCTTAGCAGAGTACCCCTAGCATTTTCCGATAGAATGCCTAGCAGGAGATACTCAGCACATACTTGCGAAAGACGCCCATTCTAAAAGAAAGTACAACCAAGGACAAAAGCCTTACACAAAGTAAGTAAAAAGGCACTGTACACACCAGAAAGGACGAAAAAACAAGTTACTCTCTTGGACGAAGGAACCATTGCGTCTAACGGGTATGGAGATTCAAAGTTTGAATCTCCAGATATAAAAGACAAGTCCAAATAGAGAGAAGACAACTACTCGACCATCTACTGATCAATCTTACTGAGCGAACCAGCGAAGGAAAAGTTTTGCGAAGGTGCTCCCTTGACTTGGCCGGAGCTGCTGCTGCTAAGAGAATGGAGGATCGAAGGATAGCTTTGTAGTGGCTAGGTCGAAAGCTCACTACCTACTACAAGTGAACGGCGATTCCTTGTACTCCATATATCTTTTTAGTGGAATTCTTAGCAACATTGCTAAGGAGTGGACGTAGATCTATTGGATCGAATCACTATAAACATTGCGTGTTCTTTACTATTTTATTGCTTACTATTTATTGTGCTGATTTGAAACCTAGCAACCAAGTTGCTAGAGTATAACTGTAAGAAAACCCTAAGTAAGGTTCCGAGCTTAAACATTTAAGAAGAACCTAAGTGCAAGATTATATTTAGTCTTCTGCTGCATTTGTGTGTGTTTGTTGTTCGATACTCACCACGACGACTCTGATCCGGGACCAACAAGTGGTATCAAAGCGGTAGATCGTAAGATTTGCGACTTTTGAGTCGCTTCGACCAGATCTGTGTTTATTCCTTGCACTATACTTTGTTCTTTTGTGTCTCTAGCTCAGGAACTTCAAGATTATAATGATGAATCATACCTTGCCCAAGTATAGGAAGGAGAAGTTTAACCCGTGGGAAAAGATGTCCACCATCCAGCTGCAAAGCATACATCCAGAGATTGCAATGTTCTTGCGAAAGGTCCGATAAAAATTATGAAAGTTAACACTCCTGTAGGACCAGCTGCCCATGGACAACCGAGACCTCAAATGGTCGTGAAGCCGTTTGATGAATATACGGTTGAAGATAAGAAGAGAGCTCAGTTAGAGCACCTAGCAAAGAAGCCAATTCTTGATTCTTTGCAACCATTGATGTCCGACAAAGCTTTAAACTTTGATACGGCTAAGCAAATGTGGGATTATGTTTGTGAATTTTCCCAGGAGACCGACCAGATGAAGCGAAACAAGCTACAGGTAGTTGTTGATAAATATGAATCTTTCTCCATGATTGCAGGAGAATCTATCCAAGATATGGAAGAGAGATTCAACACCATTGTCGGAGAACTCCAGAATCTGGGAAAGACGTATGATAATGGCGAGATGAACAACAAGATCATCTCCAATCTCTTTCCACGGGAGGATTGGTTCGTGAAGATGACGAGCTTGAGCGAAAAGGATCTTAGCCAAATGAACACATCTGAGGTATTTGCTCAACTCAAAACTTATAAATTCATTATACAGCAATCAAAGAAGAACGAAGCCACTGCTGCGAAGACTTCTTCATCTGTTGTACCCCTGGAGGATCTAGCATTCTTCGTAAAAAGAGATGTTTCCAAATGGAAGACGAAGAAGCCCTTCCGTCCTAAAGAGAGATCAGCTCATGCTTCTCCAACAATGGAAATAGCTCCATCCTGCAGCATACAGCCTGAAGATCTAAAGATAAGTGAGCTCGAAGAGCAAATGCGAAAGCTTGAGAAGTTGATGCTGGAAGCTAAAGCTGAGAAAGAAGCCAAGGAAGCTAAGCATACTTCATCATCCTCTCGTTCCATAGAGAGAAAGCCCAGGACATGTTTCGAGTGTAATTCTCCTGATCATCTTAAGCATGAATGTCCTAGAGTAAACCAGGAAGAAAGGGAGCGCCTCAAACAAAGATTTGAGAGAAGAGCTGTCCAGGCGATCACCAGAGCATTGCTGACCATGACCAAAGTGCTAGACTTTCCTGATAATGAAGAGGCGTATTACTCTTCTGAGGAAGATGAAGAGGAAGCTCTGCTGGTCTTGATGGCTGATATTGTGGAAGATCAATTTGCTGATGTTGATGCAGATGCTGAACAGTGTGCTGAATCGGCTCTAGCATTCGATATGAATGAGCTACCATCTACTAGCACTTCTAGCTTAGCAATCATGCATGAATCGGAGGAATCGTTTCTAGATTCTGAGGATGATTATCTCACGAAGCTTTCTATTGAATTTTCAAAGATTTATGAAATAAAGAATGCTATAGTTGGATAGAACACCTCACTCAAATTAAAAGTTACATCCTTGATCGAGGAAGTTGAAAGACTAAGGTCCGAAAGTGAGGATTTTTCGAAACTTAAAGCTGAGTTCTCCAAACTTTCAAAAAAATTTTGAATTCTTGAAAAGGAGAATCTTACTTTAAAAAGCAAACCGAAAGAGGAATGTATATGTGCTTATACATCCAGCAACGCAGTTCTTAGTGCTATTGTGAGCCAACAAAGGAAACATTCTGATAAATCAGGATTGGGCCATGGTTGTGAAGCGAAATTCTATAAGGGTTCCTTGAACAAGAATGCTGAATTTTTTAAGCTGAGAAAGATATCATTCGTTTCTGCTGGAAAATTGAATGCTTATAAAGGAAAGGAAAAGGTTAATGTTGAGTCAGCACCTGCTAGGCAGACAGATAGGCGTAGCTAGCATGCCTCTGCTGGACCTCAGCAGAATGCTCAGAGGATGCCTGCTAGGCATGCTAATGCTAGATCTCAGCAGGCTACCCCGAGAGTGCAGGCTAAGCATACAACTGCTGGATCGAAGAATAATACCCATATGATGTATGCTAGATCTCACTCAGCAGTGTCACAGAGGAATGTTGAGCATCATATTTCAAATGCTAAGATAGCATATCCTTCCTTCACTAAGGGCAAGCAGGTGCAATACCATGCTGTAAGACCGTCGTACAAGCAATACACACCACATAGGAGGAACATCTATGTGAAGCCTGAGTCCAAATCATTTCCTTTTCAAAGGACAAGGAAGGCTAAGCACACTAATCCACCTAGATCTCATCATGTAAAGCATGCTTATTGATCGATGCAAAATCTGCACACAAATTATAGCAAAGGGCAAATAAATTTGTAAAACCCAGAGGTTGTCGAACCCACAGGGAAAGTGCAATGAGGGGAAATCATGTACTGAATGCAGTTTTCAAAACCTTTGTTTGGGCAAATCAACTTTTAGGGTTTTGGGTTTTTCAAGACAAATAATTAAAAGGACGAAATTCAAATACTAAAAAGCACAGATTCTAGGGAAGTCTACAAATCTAATCAACATGCAAGAAACAAATATTCAAACCCAGAAAAGATATTTTGGTAGAAAATCTATTATGGTGGAATTAATTCCTTGGTCGGGCAATTAAATCCTAAATAACTAACTAGTGGTTATCTCCTCTCGGTCTCAAACATACCAATTAATCAATTTCAATAAAGATTAGATTTTCCTACAATTGAATTCTTCTTGGTCGGACATAAAATCAAAAGTATTAAATCCTAACTTCCTATTACTAACATTCACCTCTCGGTCCTTCGATGAGAATAGACTTAAAACAAAACATAGGATTTAAACCAGTTTAAAGGGTTTGAATTATTGAATCAAAACATGCATCACAGATGGAGAAACCATAGAACCTGTTTAGGGTTCTAGCCTAACATATTGAAAATAAACATTGTAGGGAAAATCAAAGATTGCATTAAAAACAATAAAGGTTTAGCGAAAACTAAAGAGGAAATCCTAAAAAACTTAAAGTGAAAACAGAAAATTAAAGATAGAACAACGTGTAAAAATTTCTCCAACTAAAACAATAACCAGAAAACAACAATTCTGAGCTAAATATGAGTTTATTTAGTAGTAGGGTTGAGGCCTTGGATGGTAGGAATCGATAAAATTGGGAATTTCCTTCTTAAATTGATGGCTTCAAAAGGAATGATTTTCTTGGTTGAAACATCCCTTTTGGGGTCTTCATTGCTTCCAAATTGTTGTATAACTTGAATCCCAAGCAATTCTCGCCCAAAATATGTGAAAAACTCCCAGAATTTCGCCAAAACATTTCGCCCCGGTCGAGATGAACATTGCCCCGGCCGAGATGAGGCTACCTCGGTTGAGGTGGCCTTCAACTCGGTCGAAACAGAGACCATTTTTGCCACTTTCGACCCTTCTGCGCAGTCTCATAATTTTGGCCATAATTATTGTTTTCGAACTCCGATTGACCCGATTGCAGTTGCAGTGGAAAGCTAACTCAAAGATATTTCAAATTTCATTCTCCATTAGCTCAGATTCCATCTGTGGAAGAAGTCGTGACTGTTTCTTTGAACATCTGCGGCTTTCGGTACGGGTTTCCATTGGATTTGGCCTAAAACCTGCGAAATCTTACCATGACAAGCATAACACCCTCTAATATATACTAATGCCCAATTTATTTAAGAAAACAAACTAAAATACATAAAAGAAAAGAGAAACAATGCGATAAGTGAGTATAAAAACGAGCTTATCACTTATCCAAAGGTCGAGAAAGGATCCAAGAGTGATGTAAAGACGAAAGTCTTGAAAATCATGAAGATGTGGATTTCAAAAGGAACTATGATCCATGCTAATCCCGCAGGACCCGATGCTAAGCGGGTACCTAAGCAAAACTGTTAATTGTTTTACAGGAACAGGATCCAAGTGTGAAGACATCAAGAATGTCAAATGAGTGGATCCTAGATAACGGCTGCTCGGTGTACATGACGGGGGATGAAGAATTGTTCTCAGACACTTAAAGAATATATGGCTCCACAGTTGTGTTCGGTGACAACGGCAAAGGCAGAGTAATTAGGAGAGGATGCATAGAGCGAAATGGACTAAGGGTTATCAATGTCGCGCTCGTATCCAATCTTAAGCACAACCTGCTAAGTATTAGCCAACTATGCGAAAATGAGTATACCGTTTCTTTCGTTAATACTGGTTGTTCTATTGCTGACAATGCTACAGGTGAAGTAAAGCTTAGAGGCATCCGAAAGGGTGACCTATATATTGTTGATTGGCAAAGTGGCCGACAACATTCTTGTTTTGTAGCATTGAACAGGGAAGAAACCAATTGGCTATGGCATAAGAGGTTGACCCACCTAAACTTCAAGACCATCAACCACCTAGCCAAGCACAAGCTTGTTGAAAGATTGCCCACTGAGACTTTCCGAAAGGAAGCTATGTGTAAAGCTTGCCAGCAAGGGAAGCAGACCAAGGCATCTTTTAGATCAAACCCGGAGAAGGCCACTTCAGAAAGGATCCTAGAGCTTTTGCACATGGTTTTATTTGGCCCAGTCACTCCAGCCACTGTAAGTAAAAAGGTTTATACTCTTGTGGTTGTTGATGACTTTTCCAGGTACACGTGTGTTCGTTTACTGAGAACCAAAGATGAAGTAAAGCTCATCTTACCGGAGCTAATCCTCAAAGAGCATTATAGCAAAGAAGTCACCGTCAAGAGGTTCGTTTGCAATGGATTATTGATGGATTTTTGCGCCAAAGCTCGTATCGGGCATGAGAAATCCACTGCTAGGACCCCCCAGCAGAACGGTCTAGTAAAGAGAAGGAACCGAACATTGAAGGAATCTGTGCGGTCAATGCTCGATAATTCCGGTCTAAGTGGAAAGTACTGAAGCGAGTCAGTCATGACCGCTTGCTATACACAGAATAGGAGCGCAATCAATGGCAGATTCAATAAGACTCCTTATGAAGTGTACAATGGTCGTAAGCCTTCTATTACTCATCTTCGTGCTTTTGGTTCGACATGTTATATTCATAACAATGGGAAGTTTAAGCTTAATACATTATCACCTAAGTCTGATGAAAGTCTGATCTTCGGATATGGACACCCATCTTACAAGGGTTATAGACTGTTAAAAAAGATAACTCAAGTTGTGGAAATAACATGCAATGTTATTTTTTATGAGTCTACTTTAGTGCGCAGAGCTATAAGAGAGAAAGAGGTTAGCAATCATGAGGCTGATGATGTCAATAATCAATCCATCTTGAATTCTTTCAAAAATATGAGGATTGATTCGACTAAGTCTATGAGTGATTGTAATCCAAACCAGACACACTCAGCAGGAGACCAGGCTGCTGATCTGGCCGATGATGTTAATGATCATGCTGAGGCCAACACCCCACCAATTTATCTTAATGATAATTTGTATATTCTAGAATCGCTTGAAGTAAAAGATGTTAAGAAATTCCAGATCAAGGACGCGTTGCTGAAGTTAGATCGGACGCTGCTGAAGGCGTTGCTGAGGACATTGTCAAAGACGATGTTGTGATCCCAGGTCCTGAAGATCCAGTTGCTGAAGTTCCAGCTGCTGAAGTCCAAGATGCTGATGTTCCTGTTGCTGAGGTGCCGAATGTTGAGGTACCGGATGCTGAGCCAAAAGTGAGTGCCGAGGAGAATGTTCTAGCAGAGAACAATTCAGCAGGCGAAGCTAGCAATGCTACACCAGTAACCAACAACATGAGACCAAGATGGCTATGTTTTAGATGCCATTCTTGATGATGTCAATGATCCAGTAAGGACACATCAAGGCAATGCGATGCTAGCTTGTTATATTTTGCATGAGGAGCCTACGAAGGTTGAAAACGCCTTACAATCTCCAGATTGGGTGAACGTTATGCAAGAGGAGCTTGCTGAGTTCACGCGCAACCACGTTTGGGATTTGGTGGACAGACCCGAACACCAGAAAGTTATTGGAACCAAATGGGTGTTCAAGAATAAAAAGGACAAGTCTGGAACAGTCGTTCGAAATAAAGCTCGTCTCGTAGCAAAAGGCTATAGACAATGCAAAAGAATATATTATGATGAGACGTTTGCTCCGGTCGCTCGATTGGAAGCAATAAGGTTATTCCTAGCATATGCTGCACATCATGAGTTCTCTATGATGCAGATGGATGTGAAGAGGGCCTTTCTTAATGGTGAGCTCAAGGAGGAAGTATACGTTGAGCAGCCACCAGGCTTCGAACAAGGAAATCAAGTTTACAGGCTAAGGAAAGCCTTGTATGGTTTGAAGCAAGCACCGAGGGCGTGGTATGGAACCTTGTCCAAATTTCTTTTGGATAATGGCTTCAAGAATGGGAGGATTGACCAGACCCTCTTTCGCATTAAAGAAGAAGGAAGCATATTGCTCGTACAAATATATGTCGATGACATTATCTTTGGATTGAGGAATTCAAACTTGTGCGACAAGTTTTCGAAGCATATGATGAGTAATTTCCAGATGAGTATGATGGGCAAGATGTCGTACTTTCTAGGACTTCAAGTTCAGCTATCGAGTGAGGGGATTTTCATTCACCAAAGGAAATACACTCGCGATCTGATTGCTATGTATTGTCCAGAAAAGAATAAGAGTTTGAGGATTCCCATCAGCACGAGTTGCCAGATCTCCATTGATGAATGAGGAGAACTTGTGAATCCCACACTCTATCGAGGTATCATCGGATCCTTGCTTTATTTAATAGCTATTAGACCCGATATCTCATATTCTGTCGGTGTATGCGCGGTATCAAGCAAATCCGAAGAAATCACACTTGGATGTTGCTAAGAGGATTATTTGATACCTCAAGTGTACCGAAGGTCTAGGAATTTGGTATCCAAGGTGCGATGGGCTAGCACTGAGTGGTTATTCCGATTCAAACTTCAGAGGATGCAAGATTGATTGGAAGAGCACCAGCGGAACATTCCAATTCCTTGGACATAAGCTGATCAGTTGGTTTGGCAAGAAGTAGCACTCAGTGGCTACGTTTACTACTAAAGCTGAATACGTAGCAGCTGCTAGTTGTTGTTCTCAAGTCTTGTGGATTCGGCAGCAATTGCTAGATTATGACACTCATTCTGAATGTGTGCCGATCTACTGTGACAACAATAGTGTTATGTGCATAACTAAGAACCCCGTTCATCATTCACGAACGAAGCATATTGATATCCGACATCATTTTATCCGAGATCATCAGGAGAGGAAGGATATTGATATTCAACACTACAAGAAAAAGGTTAATAGACTACACATAATAGACAACGCAAAAATTCAGTTGTGTAGTCTATATCATAATAGACAATGCGAAGTTTAAGGTGCGTAGTCTATTGGAAGGGCGCTAATAGATGACGCGGTAAATCACGTCGTCTATTTTGATATATACGATGCGGAAATATCACGTCGTCTATATCAATATAGACGACGTGGTGTGCTGCGTTGTCGATAATGATGCACGCGATAATAGACGACGCGGTAGTTTGCATTGTCTATATCAATAAAGACGACGCAAGATATTCGCGTCGTCTATATATATATTATTTTGTGATAAAATTAATCTCACTACCATTTACCCCCAATTTCACGTACGCCCTATTCCCTTTCCCCTTGTCTCGCCGACTGCCGCACTCCCTTCCCCGCGGCACTCCCTGCCCCGCGGCACTCCCTACTCCACCTATAAACTACACTCTACCAAGGAGAACGCCGTAGGCCCCTCTCCACCCCCGCCGCCATCCACGCCCTCCCACCTCTGTCGGACCTCTCTACCACACTGTACGCCAGCACCTTCTCCCCTTCAGTTGCCCCGACAAAGTCCATGCGCTCCCTCTCCCCACCGCCACTCCACCTCTGCTGTTAGCACGTAAGGTGACTTTTTTCTGTTCTTTGTGATTTTATATTTCATGATATGTTTGCTCCAAATTAAAATTGGATCTTTATGCTTCATCACAAATAGATTGTTGAGCTGAGGAGGTAAATTGATTCTAGTGAGGAATCTTCTAAAGCTTTATATGGATATTAAATTCACCGGTTCCTTTACCCACGTCATTGTTACTACTGAGGGTTCTTATGTAATATTTGTGTAGAGCTGCTATTAGTATATTTAAGTTGATGTCTCCCTATGATATATGATGCACATATTGTCTGCTTCCTTAAAACAACAAAGTTGGTGCGTCTAATATTCGTTGTAGCTAAACAAGTCTGTACATCCCATTTTGGTTGATTATGATATGTAGGGAGCTAATATGTTATTGATGGTGTTGGTATATGACAATCCAGGCTTAGCAGCAGGATTTTGAGTGTATTTCTGTTTTTCATGCACCTTGAACAAAAATATTTGTACCAAAAGAAAAAATAGATAATCGGAAAATGAGGCCTATATGAGCTTCCATTTTCTCGCATAGTGTTCACAAGAAACAAGCTTAGTAAATATAAGTAACCTACTCTACAGCACCCACTATTGTTGTGTCAGGGTCCGGTTGTAGATTGCTCACAACACTTGAATGATAGGTTTCCCATGACTTTACTTCTTCACT